>JAMPIV010003148.1:0-180230 GCA_024509875.1 Oreohelix idahoensis
GTACCCAGTGAATGTTATACACTCACCACTTTACCAGCATTTAGTATTACAATCAGCAGTTAACATATATCCCGACAAAATCAACCTGTAACCAAAATGTATATTATTCAAAGATGCTGTGGAAAAAAAAACTTATTAGTTTGTGTGGTCAGCACGCCCGTAAACAGATCGCTAGTCTAGGGGGTAATTATTTTTTTAAAAGATACACAACTCACAAGACATCACACTCTTACTCTATTACAGAATAAGAATCATAAATACAAAATCCAGATAGACGAGTCCACGTTTGACGTACTCGTCTTCCTATTTTAAGTTCAAAGACCGGAAACGAGCCCTCATTTGTCGTAGATTTCCGATAGGAGAATTAAGACTAGGTTTGGTCCCTTCTGAATAGGTTTGAATAGGTGATAGACTCAGTGAGAGTTAGTGAAAGGTAATAGAATTTCCACACACGTGAGATGATAGATTTGATATAGTGGCTGTCTCTGAAAGCGAAAAGAATTCTTCTCTCTCTCACCTATCTTCTACAACAGTTGTTACAGCGTCAGACAGACTACACCAATATACATATTACGTATATTTCTATCACTCACAGGCACGCACATACACGTGACGACAGGTAAACACACAGACGTGGGAAAACTATAACAATGATATATATATTATCTAGAACGAGCTGACCAAACACGATTATTAAGTTCAAGAGCGATTTTATTATCAGGAAAAAATCGGCTCACAACATCAAAGAAAGTACATCAAGGAAAATACATATACATATAGTCATAAAAAATCAAGGAAATGTTGCAAGGATGATAGCCCCGTTATAGTGTTAACTCAGGTTTAGCCCGGCCCCGTTAAGAGAACAGATGATGGCGCCTGAGTCACAGATACATAGGGTTTGAGTCTAAGAGTTTTTCTTTGTTTTATCTCGTAATTATATGCACAGAGTTTGAAAAAAATCTGATTTAACCTAAGACAAAAACACAAGAACTCTAGCCTTAGCAACAAATTATGCAGATTGAAAAAAACAAATAGGACAGCAACAGGGTGTCAAAGATAAAATAGTGAAAAATATCACTCAAACCAGCGTACACTCATTCATTCCGCCATGGCTTCTCACACTAGTACTCACGACTTTGCTTGCTGCCTCTTGGAACACATTGATTTTAGATTTTCACACAGACTCAAAAAATGCAGTCTTCTGCCAAGAAGTCCCCAGTCCCAAAAGACGTATTTAACTTGGAGTCTCCGGGAACGACTACTTGGGTATGCAAATTTGTTCAAATGTCTGATTAAGTCACCTAACAATTATTCCAGGCGCGGGAGTTAGCAGAGCACAGTGTCAATAGCGTAGGTTTCAAAAAAATGATGAATGTCAGGTCGGTGCCTTCCCTCAGTATAGGATTCACTTTAGTCACACCACAGATTTGTCCACAAGATATAATCTAATCGGGAAATGATTGTTAATATTCACGCCACCAGGCAGCAAATTATATAGAGTTTCTAGAAGAAATTAAGTGCTGGCTCCAAGGTCCAGTATTTATCATTACAGTCTTTGAAAACCCGTTATAGGGATATTAGTATTTCTGTCTAACTTGCACCGTCAGATCAGTGTTACTTGAGAAAACCCCCGTGGTTCAAAATAAGGACTGTCTATTTCTTCACAAGTATGGAAACTACTACTAGGTGCTGGTAAAGTTAGGGTCACCCCAAAACTTTCACTGTGTGGAGGAAAAATAACACATATAATATAATAAACAGAATCTGAACTGGTTATAACTTACATTTAAACTTGCAAGCAGAGAGCTTTGCTTAACATTTAAACTTCCCGTGACGTAAGTTATATTTAAAAATCAGCATTCCTCATAAATTAGGAACACGTGCGTATCCCGTCATCATTCATGAGGCTCGATTCTAGAGTTTATACGTTAGTTTAGAAAAATACACTCGACTGAGTATTAGCGGTTAAATTAAATTCATAAATAGCTACAATTGCCGTTATAAGCTAGAAATTAAATTTTTAGTCTGCTTTCCACTGAATGCTTCCCTAGAAAATATAATAGCCTACCACTTTATTTCTCTTCTGCGCTAAAGAAATAGATTAAAATGAATTAAGCGATTTAACACTTTAACACTCACAAAATCTATATATCTATCATATTAATTACCTCAACCACAGAATTACAGGTAGTCGCACAACTTAAGAATAAAAATGCTGAAAATATTTCTGGAAGTCTAGAAGTTCGACAAATTGCCGAAACAAACTGAGATCTTCTCTAACAGCTATTCTGTTTTCGAGCGACCTATCTACTGTGGAGTCTATGAGCGAGAATGAAATTAAAGTTTCAAACTTGGCCAATATCTTAAAATCAGACAAAGGGCCCAAACTTACTTCGCCAAGCGAAATTATCTCCCCTACTCCCAACATTTACGTCCGCTTAACGCGTGTCGTAACTGTCACCTACTGACCACGATGTACGCGTGTCAGTTTCAAATCCCAGACAGCCTGACTCCATTGTAGGGCAGTTTTCACACTACAGCTGACCATGGCCCACGGTGAGCGCCGTGTCAGTTTGGGATTTTCGAGCCAAATGTCTGGATACTGACCGGTGCAGATGTAAAGTATCACACCTCACCGGGACTAATGCCGAGAAGAAGCTCGCGCGCTCGGTGAGAATGTAGACGATTTGCTACGTCCTGTGTTCAGCGAACCGACTTATCACGCCTTCTGACGCCCTGCAGCCCTGACATCTACGTAATATCGTCCTAGCGCGATTCTCAGTTTAAGAGAAAGGAAAACAGGTAAAGTTTGCGAATTATATGAAAATACTATACGCAAAACGAAGGGATGAAAAATACACAGGAAAAAAAATTACAGAGATAATAAAAGAGAGAATTTATGTGAAAGAATAGGAAGAAGATGTAGGAAATTAAATGACTATAAACCCTACGTGACAAGTCCCATACATCTTCTTGTAACATGCAATAACATATGAATGTAATTAGCGCTTGCTTAATAAGAGGGAATCCGCTGCAGTGGTGATTTCGTGCTCCACAGGGAACGAAAAGGAAACAGTGGAATGATGATACTTCTACCACTGCCAGTCTTCAGTAGTACCCTTGCAACTACAAATCACCTCACCTCCTCCCGTGGAAAAACGGTTTGCTTCTTCTCTTTACAAATGTTTAACAGCGAAGGGGCCGACAACTCAGAGGCTTTGAGGATCGACTTTAGAATCACTGAACTCTCTAAAGATCTACAGTAATAAAATTATGCTAGTTCTCATGTTTCAGACTATCGGGAATATGGAATAATTCCAGCCTATACGTAACATTGAAATATCATACGTAACGATACAGTTCCGGCTATTACATCAGCAGAGTTGTGAATAATTGAAACTAAATAGTTTACCGAATGTTCACTTCGCTTCAAAGAAAAGATGGCTGTCTATATTATACATTTTATGAATAAAGTGAATTTTAGTCAGCCAGCTTGCGAGTTTTCACTGGGAATGCGGTGAAATTATCTTCAGACCTGAGGACACCGCACTTTTAAGTGCAGGTAGGAGAGGGCTAGTCCGAAATTTACCTAGGTTAAACAATCTTTCCCCCTCTCCGTCCCCTAGTTATCTACCAAATGATACCTTGTGACCAAACGGTAGATCTACATCGACCGTTTGCCGACTCCTGTTATAACGTACGTCTAGCATTGAAGAAAAAAAAAACTCACATGTGCAGCTTATTTGAAAAGCAAAGGTTCTCAAGCATGTGGTACGCGTACCTTGAAAATAAAATGCATGTAGGAAGAGTGCCAAGTTTTTAGTAAAATATTTATCAGGTAATTGCAAAATCGTGTAAATTTTACACAATATATGCATATTCACGATATTTATATTACTCTTTTTATGAGGATAGAAGAGGTAGTTGAGTGTCGGACTTAAGAATCGGATGCAGCAGCGCGATTGCAAGGCGTGTTCTCTATCTGTTGAAATTTGTATGGAGCTCGAGCGATGGAGAGAACAGTTGGTCCAGTAGTAAAGTGTGTCCAAGTTCAGTCAGTACAGCGCTCTGCAATTGCACTAAAGCTAAAGGTAGTCCCATAGCAGATTCTACCGTAGGGGAGTGAAGTGTTAGAGACTTACCATGCTAGGTCCAGCATCAAGAGGTGGGGTGACCAGTTCCCTTCCTCGTTGCCTTTTCCTTCCTGAACACAATCACACTGCCACGTCAACCAAGGTGGAGGATTACCACAAATGTGTTGTGATTTTGTGCTGAAACACCGTGATGGTTTTGAATACTTATTTTATTTATTTATTTGTTTTTTATTACACACCGTCCAGTCATGGAATAATTGTTTAGGAAAATGAGAAGAACAAAGAGAGATTCAGGCTCTTTTGAGAGAACAAAACTCTTGAGAAAATATGCGAAGTCTATCGGATAGCATCCCAGTATGACAACAGAAAACAGCAGGCTGATCACCTGCTTGTCAGTCACTCAGATTACGGAAACAACAATTAATTTTTTGTTGTACCAATAAACGCCACTAGGCGTAACGGAACAACAGTTAATTTCTTGTTGCCCTAAGGCGCCACTAGGCGTATTGGCCACGGACTGCTTTGTCGGTCAGTGGCTAAGGACGGAAGAAGAAGAAGAATGACAACAGAAAGAGTGGTGAGTGTGGTCCTTACTGTGGTGATGAACAAAATAAAATCGATGTGCCTAATACCTTGTATGTGAAGAGAAACGCAACATTAATTCTGTGAAATCCTATCTTTTGATGAAACGTTTTGGTAGTCTACTTATCAGATTCACTGGGTACGACTATTTTTTAACATTTTAATTTGAAGTCTTAATTATATTACTTAAAAATTTATTTCAGAGTGGTCTTCAAGTCTTTCCTGACAAGTTTCAAGTCGAGTCTCAGATCTCTTAGTACAAGTCTTAAGTCTAGTCTCAAGTCCCTAATAGTAGCTTTCAAATCGAGTCGCAGTCGAGTCTCTTTTTGATTTAACACTGTTTATAATCAAAGTCGTTTTTATTTATTTATTTATTTATTTTTTTTTTTCCTTAACCAGCGGCACTAGGGCTTTCAGCCCTTCGGCCCAATGATATGTCGTTGCGAGGCTGGGGAACCTGAGGACTTTCCTTCCAACCCGGTCAGGAGCTTCGCTCCTTCCCATCCACAGAGGGTTTATCACAGGAGCCGTTCAGGCTATTCAGTCAAATTTCCGGCCGTAAACATTTCTTCAAACGCCGACGCCCGGGTTTGAACCATGAACACCTGGTCGCCAGTACAACGCCGAAGCCATTACACCAGCGCGGCTCCCGAGTCGTTTTTATTCGAACAATCTTATCAATCAATACAAAACAGTAACGAAAAATACTAATATCTGGATTTAGTATTTTATTTACTGACTGCTTTTATTATATCGATCTAAACAAAACCATTTCATATATCTCTATATGAGTGCGTTACATGTTAAGTCGGCGGAGTAGTTTCGATAAAAAAAATGGCAAGTTCAGGGCTGAGTCGAGTCGCTAATGTGACTGTGCCATAGTCATCTCGCCTGTTTTTTCCACCGCCATTTTGTCGTTATGTGGCAGCCATCTTTGTTTACATCTAAAAATAGCTACCTTAGTTGTGCCGATACGGATAGCAGCCAATCAGAGAAGAGAATCGCCCAGGCTAGCGCGGCAGTTGAAAATTCTTTATTCATTCTGGTCGCCGTCGCAGAGAGAGAACAAGCTTTGAGAGCTGAAGTCTAGTTCAAGAACATGCCTAGGACTTGTAAGTAGATATAGTATTATTCTCCAACATTCTAAAAGTCTTTACAGTGTTAGAAAGGATATAGGATATTAGGTTTACCATCTTTGTGCCGTAGTATTTTAAGTACATATTTAATTCTGTGGTGTTTATTTCGCGTCCGTTTGATATTATTCAAATCTATTCGAAAATGGCGTGGGTCCATGTTCAGGAAATATAACACGTGGCCGGTACTAGAACTGGCATATTCAGTTATTACATTTGTGTAAATGAAATTTAATGCTTAAGTATCTCCATATTGTTTGGGGTCCAGGAAACCTTCCAGGAGCTTATGTAAATCCGACACGTAGTTGGTTTGAATAATATATTTAATTGTGGCGCGATTTAGACTGTTATATTTATTAACTACGGTGCGGATGCCGAAATAGTTTATTTTAGCGTGGCGAGTGCTGCAATATATTATGTTACAGCTTACTAGGATAAAGTCCTGTGCTTTTTCAGTAATGTTAGACTGATTATGCGGTGTAAGTAATAGTAAGATCAGATAGCTAGTTGGTGTTAGCTTTCTTAGTTTCCTAGTCTTTTATACTGTGTAAAATCTCCATTGGTTAATTCTATGTTATGCATATTTCATGATTATTTAATTATTGTTATGTGAAGGATGGTTTGTGAGAGCACGTGGGCTCACTTGGAGATAAATATTTCTGTTCTCCGCTCCTGAGGGGGCATGGGGCCACCAGTGTGGTTTGCCTCCGCATAAAGCATTCAGATGCTTTTGCAGTAGTGGTTTCGGTAGCAACCGATGTTACACGGTGAGATTGCCAGCCTCATGCACAACACCATACTAGTCTCATTGGACGATATGCATGAGTGTGTGAGATAGTTGAGTGTGTCAGGTGGGCGCACGTTTTCTGTATGGTAAGTGTTATTATCTATGCTATTGATTTTCACTTAGACATCGTTTTATATATTGTTTCTTTCTGGAAGTCTATGAACACTGTCTGGGTGTTCGGTAGTATTAAATGTTGATCCGTATAAGGCTTTGTGTTGCTTGAATTGCTAAGTCTGCTGCTGAGAGGGTTGCAAGCAACCAATAATTGCAACCCCTGTCAAACGGTCCTTAATAAATTTTCTTAGTGCATGGGTCTTGGGTGTGAGGTAGCCACATCGACATAAGTTCACCTCAACCACAGCTAACCCCTGTCACACTAATAAGAATATCTCGAGAGAAGTATCTACTCGATTTGCTTGAGGTAATTACATCCAAGTGAATTTGAGTTCATGGACTCGAGTTAACAACACTGAATTTTTTATATGTTTCTTAAGTATATAAAAACAATTTTTAGCCTTTTTTTCACTATAAAACATTGACCTTATACACTAAAAAAACCAACAACAGAAAACACTCATATCTTAGCGTTGCATGCATAAAGTAAACTTCGAAGGTATTTGAGAACCAGGCAAATCTTCCAGAAGGTATCTCGGCCAAGAAATGTTAAGAACCGCTGTTTTAAAGCAATCTATGAACCGGGGTTTCTTTATTATCGGCTTTACATTACCTATCAAATATTCAATGGCTGTCTCGAATGACACGTTATTTCGGGACAAGGCGATCCCCTGTTTATGAAACAAATCTTTCTTATATTACACTCCCGTCCCTGTTATGCTTCCTCACTGAGGACACCACAAGCTTATCATCGATCCTCCTTCTAACAGGTAGTATTGTGCAGCTATCCGCTTCAGACGAAAGAAAGCTGGTGAAATGTCAGTCTGTGTTATTTTCGTATTCAGTGTCCGTGGTCACAAGCATTGCTAGCTAAAACAACCGACGTGCTTGCTTTACACCGCATTTCTAGTGGGGGTCTCCTAAATAGTGACTTTAATAACATGGAGTTTCGGTTGATTTGTTTTTATAGACAACACCTAACCAATATCTTCCACTTGAATGTCAAGGTAGCCCTATTGTGTGGCTCTATGAAGAACAACAAAAAGGTCAAGCAGGAGGAGACAGACTTTCATTAACGGGTGGTTGCAAAGAACAGAAATACTGAAATTATATTTAATTTAATTCGGGGAAATTATCATAGATTTCTGCATTAAGTGAGTATGATAGGAAACTCTATACAGAGCGATACAAAAGGAGGCAATCTGATCATCAGAAGTAGTCCCCCCGTCGAACAAGTGTTTCGGCTCTATACTCCTTTACACTCTAAGGGGGGCGGGCCCACTTGGGTCATGACTCCCAAGTGTCTCAGCCTCCTGTTGTCTTGTATCGAAAATGAACCCATTTCACTTTGGTAGCAACTTTAAAATCCACAACTCCGCCAGCCGTGGAGGTAACTGTGAAAGTAACCAAAGAGAAGACAAATTATTCTGTTCGTTCCGCCGCACACCACGACTAGGGACAGACACTGACACACCTGCACGAAGCCGACGAGGCTAGCCACTGCGCGCTAGCAACTGTAATTATGTGCCCAACACCTCTTATAAAATACGTCGCGTGTTGCCCGTCAGTCACAGCCCTTTCACCAGCTCACCGAAAAACTCAACATACTGTGGACTTAGACAAATTCCTGATGTTTACTGTACCGCAGAGTTTACTGTCCCGAGTTCCATAGCCCATTGCGGTTGTTCCACAGCCAGCATGATGCCTTTTCCGCAGTTTCACTAAGCCTCTTCAGTGCCCTTGTTCTCGACTGTCCCCTCAGCCCCAACAGTTTCAATAAATCATACACTGATGCAGCCACGAGCCCTCTTGCACCCACCTCAACAGCCATGACCCTTGCAGTGAACCCATCGTGTCTCAGATCTACGGCCAGATCACTATACTTGGCCGCTTTGAACAAATGTTGCTCTTCCAATCTGGATTCAAATGGCACGGTCAGTTCAATCAATATAACCTGGTGCGATAATGAAGAATGAAGCACTATATCCGGCCGTCTTCGAGATTTCCTGATACTCTCTGGATATGTCCCTCGTCGAGGTAGGTCTACCGCCATCTCTCAGTCATTTGCACAGTCAAGGAGAGATGGTACACTGCTACCTGATTTACTCGGTTTTGGGTGTGCTGACTTTCCTGCTCTCAGAAAGTTTGTGTTTGCGGTGTTTGGCCTGACATTGCTATTTGCCTTCATTCTTTACAGATCTATTGTCGCAGCCAGCTCATTTAGCACTTTGTTGTGGCGCCATGTGTATCGCCCTTGCCCTAATGACACCTTGCAAGCTGAGAGCACGTGTTCAAGTGTCTGCCTCCCATGGCACAGGGGGCACTGCTCATCATCCGACTTTCCCCATCTCACAAGGTTTGTGGCCGATGGCAGGAGGTCATACATTGATCTAACAACGAAGCTGAGCCTATGAGGTGCCATATGCCATATATCATTCCATGTCAAGGACCTTTGCAGGGCTCCTTCCCATGTAGTCCATTGGCCTTGTTGGGCCTGCTGCACTGCTTTTTGCAACCTCTTATCATTCTCAGCTCCTCGTATCTCCTGAACTAACATGTCTCTACGCTCACTGCTTAATGCCTTGGACCACCAGAGGATGTCTCCATGACCAAATCCCCGTCTATTCGTTTGTGTGTATCCGATTACCTCCCTCAGTTTGAGCGACTCTTGGGCAGCATCAACAGCTTCTTCCACTCTCCACTTCCTTCCCGTTTTCAGTGTGGGCTGAATGGACTTAACCACATCATCTGCTGACTCGCGTAGCATCATTGCAAGCATTGCCTTTCCAACTTTGTACTCTTCAACAACTGACTTGAAAGGAAGCAGAAGTTTTGACTTTTTGCAGTACAGTGCTACATCTGACAGACCTGGTGGTACCCCTAGCCATTTCCTCATGAACTTGTTGACCTGCTGCTCTATAGCTTCCACTGCACTTGTACTTATTTCATATATAAGCAATGGCCACAGCAACGTAGGTATTAACATGAACTGGAGGCACCAGTTTGAATTTTCCTAGGAGTCTGCTTTGGTCTATGATATGTAGCCCTCTGCCTGCCATTTCTATTGTCTGTTGTACTGCCTTCGAGTCTTTTAATGAGGCATCGTACACCCTGCCAAGTTTTTTAACAGGTTCCTCAATGACAGTAGGGATTCTTTGGTCAGAAACCATGAACATGACCTCTGCTATCTTCCCTTTCATGACTGATAGGCTTCTCGACTTCTTGGTTTTGAAGCTCATTCTGCACCAGCTGACTAGTTCATCCAGGCGTGCTAACATCCTCCGGGCCTGATGTTCATCTCAATTCAGAATTGTTGTGTCATCCATGAATGCGTTGAGCGGTGGCATGTGACACATTCCACCGAGCTTTGGACCTATAGCCAGGAATTCAGCCGCATTGAGGATTACCTGCATAGCCATCACGAATAGTATCGGAGAGATGGTACATCCCATCGCAATTAAAACTTCAAGGCCAATCCACCTCGTTGTGTACTCTCTGGTTGAAAATCTGACAGAGAACCCTGCGAAATACAGCTTCAGCATTGATGCAATCTCTTGTGGAACATGATACATTTCTAGGGCCTGCCACAACATCTGGTGTGGAATGGATCCATAAGCATTTGCTAGATCCAACCAGATTACATGGAGGTTTGTTCTGTCAGACTTTGCCTTTTGAATTGGTTCCCAGATCATTGTGGTATGCTCTAGACATCCTGGTGTACCTGGGATACCTCCTTTCTGAATGGTAGTGTCAATGAACCTATTTGCCAGGAGGTATGTAGTGAGCCTTTTCGCCCTCATGAGAAGAATATCTTACCTTCCACATTAAGTAGTGAGATTGGCCTGAACTGACTGATGTCTGTGGAATTTTGTTCCTTCGGAACGTAGACTCCGTTCGCCTTTCTCCATTCCTTGCTTACAAGTTGGGTTTTCCACGCATTCTTCAGTAAACGGAGCAGTCGTTTGAGCACCTCATGGCATCTCTTATACACAACATATGGAACACCATTAGGACCTGGAGCTGACTTGCACCGAGCTTTCTGGACAATGCTTTCTACCTCTTGCATCGTTGGGAGCTTGGTGTTAAATTCAGCTCCTTGCTTACTCGGCCATTTAAGGCCTGCCATGCTGCTGAGCGGCTCATCTTTGCGGAGTATATTATTTTTGCAGATTGTTTATCTATTTCGGTCTGACTATAAAAGGTAATCCCATAGCAGATACTGCCGGACGGGGTGAGACTTCTCCACGGTAGGTTCAGCATCGAGAGGTGACCAGTTCCCTTCCTCGCTACATTTTGCTTCCCTAACTCAAAGAGCAGTCAGGTACCCATTCACAGCTGGTGGATTGGAGCGTGTCGGTGCCGTCATTTGAACCCGGCACCTTTGCCACGAGAGCCCAGCGCTTTAACCACTCTGTCAATCGAATGCTCAGTCTGACTATATGTAAGCTTAATGATTTGTTTTTGTTATAAAATGCATTACTTGTCTGTATAACTTTTATTAATGCCTTTATGTACATTTTTGTTTTGTTTATTAGGATGGGATCCAAAGATTACACCGGAAAAACAAAGGGGTCCATGGAACACAAAAGACTAACCAATATTACCAATGTAGAGCTGATGGCACAAACCAGACAAATACCAGAGAAACAAGATGGGAGGAAACATTCTGGAGTTATATAAAACATGCTGAGAAAACCAGTTGATAGCATTACAAGGTATTCCTTGTTGTGGAATTTCCAGGGAAACAGAAACCGAGGGAGACCAATGTGACGTGTAATGGAAAAGAGTCTACAGTAATCTGACAGCATATTGTAACCTCATAGCTGCTCTGTGATTTAATAGCTAAAAAACATGCATTAAACTATCTGTCTTTACTTACACAGCTTACTCTTTCGTCCCCACCTCTTTTCTTTTAACACGAGCTAACACAGTGTTTACAAACTTCGTGACCTGTCAGTCATAACAGGAAAACAAATCACGCTTTGTTTACCTCGTCCACTCACGCGAGCTCATCTGTCAATCATAATACCTCTCAGACAGACAGCAGGTGAGAGAGACGAAACACAGACCCTTTTGAAGTTTCTACTCAGGGAAAGTTTGGAATCACCTGTGCTCTTTGATCTCGAGACACGAGCATTTTAAAGAGAAACCCGTTAGCCGTAACGAAAGCCTCTGAGGTTGGTCAACAGCGCCAGACGAGAGATTCTGGTAGCTGAATCGTAAGCTTTCATCTTGAGCGCTAGTTTCTGAATTCTTTGTTCCACACAGTAGCGTGAAATTAACAACATTGGAGATCAGAGCAATCTAATGATATATATACTGCTGTTTTCTTAACCCAACTTTCAGAATTCAGTCAGAATTCGAATAGTCTAGCGCAGTCCTAGAACCAGTATTTCTTGTGGATATGGTGTATTAGTGTTCGTGGAGATTTTCATTCTGAATTTTCTGGTAAAAGGATAATAGTGCTAATGATTTAACAAGTGATAGCTTTTAATATTTATTCTTCACTTAGATTTTTCTCGCTAGTAAAACGAGTGAAATAAAGTAACGGGTAGCGATTTCATACCAGATATTCAATTAAAATGTTAAATCACGCCACCCGCTACCCACATACCTTAGACGGTAATTATGTTAACAGTGTAGGCAGACGCGACACTTAATCTCTACAGGAGAGAGATAAACCCGACGGTTTAGCTGACCGGACTTATAGGCATTAAAGCGACTGATAGTGGGAGTCTAGAATACACGTTATATTTCATTCTGTAAATTTGTTATTATAGTGTCTATTATTTTAATACAATGCGACAAACTAACAGACGCCGACAATTTAATAGATATTTAATGACAGGCGATCATTGCTTAGGTAGCGCGTATGGAGAAATTAAATAATAATTAACACTGTACGCTGACCGCCGGCGCGAGCAGGGGAGGGCGAGTTAACATAACTCAGCCCGACCGAACAGCCGCCAGCGACGTCTGCTAGCGTGTAGGTGTAAGGAAACACCGTGTGCCTTTTAAATCTAGTCAGGACTGACGGAGTGGAGAAGATATCGTTGTTACCTCGCACTTTGCTCACAGGCTTGTAAATCATCGCTGTGCGCAACGGAGCAGAACGCGAAAACGCTTCGAGTGGGAAAGCGTGCGAGTGGTAAAAGGTGTGTCACACGGGTATTGAGTTTATGACGTGGACAGGGTCTGCTGCGGGGGAACGAAGGTTATCGTTAGAGCAGTTGAGGTTGGCTTGTGTTTTCAAAGTGTACGGATATTTATGTGAGAGCGACAGACCAGTGTTTATTGTTATAAAATATTTCAGAGTCAGGATAATTGACTCAATTCATTATGATGTGTGCCTGATTGTATTTTGCTTAAGGAGATGGACAGTAAGTGATTTGAATAAATACGGATTTGTAAAGTATGAAGGCGTCGTAGACGATACAGAGACATTCTGACTTTAAACCGGCACAACGACATTATTGCTTATGTCTGCTACTGAACACATTTGTATTACTGATGTAACGTCAGATCATCATATGCTCTCAAAAGAAGTGAAGTACACTTATGTTGTATTGTAACATATTAAATGTGATAAAACGTACAACAAGCTGTTGATCAAGATTATTCAAGTTGGCCATTCCTTTGCGTTACTGTTTAGACTGTTGTCTATTATATCAAAATATCTTACAAGACCAGTGCAGCACATTAATATACTCGTTACCCTATAGCCTTCAATAAGTATAAGGTAACAGTATAAATTGGTAGCCAGTATACACGGGATTTCGTTCTACCCACAAAATTTTATCAAAACAATACTACTGTTCCTAGCCACATCTACGAATTTTCTGAATAGAAATTTCTGCGCAACCTATGCCAACCAGCCTTCTTCAAACTAGTGCCGGCGAAAATAAACTCAAAGAGTAAACAGCACACTTCAATCATGATATTTGCTGAACTTTACTAATAGAAGTTCGTATTTTCTTCATCAACGTCTTTGAGAAGGAAGTTATCATCACTCTACGCAGTTCCAGGTTGGATTCGTCAAGAAAAATTTAAGTAATCAAACAACATTTCTGCAGTCAAAACGAAGCACATTCATTCAATCAGCAAAACAAGATGGCTAGTTGTACATGTGGGAGCATTTTGCATCGATGAAATTTCGCTCTACCCGTTGCATATGTTGGAGGCAATAATACTGTCACGTGCATTTATACTTCTGAGGAAGGATCACAAAAAGATAAGTGGACTAGTTTGTTGTAGCCTTAGTCTTACACAATTCTATAGTAGAGCCTTTTTGTTTATCTGTTTTATGTTTGTTGTGGTTGGAAGGGAGGACGGTGTGGGACCTTGATAAGCAGAATTACATCTCATCTTCGGACGGGTCTGCAATCAAGGGTGTCAGTAGGGAAATTTATGTAATATTTTCTCAAAGAGGCCCGGCTCAAAATGCTGTGTGGAAAGCGCTCTTTGTGAATATACTATATTTACTTTATGTTATAGACGTGCTGTCCTGTTTTTTCACGGGTGTTCGTATTTGTCGGTTGTTTTTTTTTAAATTTAGTTTTTCTGCATTTTTGTACGTCTACTGTTGGTCTTCTCTATCTATCATTATATTGATATATGGATTTTACGTTGTAAATTCGTCTTGTTTAGTCTAACCTAATAGTGTAAGCATACATTTCCAACATTATTTATATTGAATATATAAATTAGTTTATAGTATATATATATATATATATATATTTTTTTTCTACACCTTAGTATTTTCTTCTGTTGCTACACTATTTTGTACTACGTGTTCTGTCTAGGACATTATAGTGTACGACACTAGTCTTCTTTTTTTGTGTGTGTGCATTTTTTACATTTGCTAAGTCACATTTGCAAAGTACTGAATTTTAACGAATTGACATTAGTACTTTCCAAAATGTTGTTTATCGCTCATCAGTACTCATCCTGAGTCATTTTACTGCCTAAATAATTGAAACTTTTTATTAGGCATTTTTTCCCCCATATTCAAACTAAGCAACTTATAGAAAATATATATATTTATATATATATATATATGAATATATATATATATATATATATATATATATATATATATATATATATATATATATATATATATATATATATTTACTTAAACTTACATAATGTCTAGTCTGGAGCATTTTATCCAGCTAGGTAAAGATATGGGAATGCAAGGTCAGGAGCTTAAAGAGTTTGCCATGGAGCAACTGGAAAGAGAAGAAAAGAAACTAAAAATGGATGAGAGAGCAAGAATGAGAGAGATCGAAAAAGATAAACGAATTCAGTTAGAAAAAATAGCAGAAAAGAAAAGACAAGAAGAATTTGAAGAAAAGAAAAGACAAGATGAAATAGCAAAAAAGAAAAGACAAGAAGAATTTGAAGAAAAGAAAAGACAAGATGAAATGGCAGAAAGGAAAAGACAAGATGAGATAGATTTAGAGGCTAAGAAAGCCCAATTTCTGCATGGACAAAAAATGGCTTCTCTAGAGTTGGATAGACTCAAATTGGAAGCTAGTAATAAACAGAGTAATCAAGAAGGTGCAGGTTCTGCCAAGAGAGAACATGCTTCATCATTTAAACTTCACTTACCTAAATTTAATCAAAATATAGACGATATTTCGTGCTTTTTAAACCGATTCCAGACAGTGTGTGAGGAATACAAACTGGAAAAATCATCATGGGTGATACATTTAATGTCATTACTGACAGGTGAAGCGTTGACAGCTGTGTCAACAATGGATGAGGAAAACATAAAATCTTATGAGGCAGCTAAAACCTTACTTTTAAGAAAGTATCAATTAGACGAGAATGGGTACAGGCTAAGATTTAAAAAACTCACACCCGAAAGCAACAAGGACTTTAGTGAGTTCATTTCAACTATAAAGTTATGCTTCCATCGTTGGATTGAGTTGGCAAAAATCAAACATACATATGAGGACTTGATGAACCTTATTTTGAGAGACAAAGTACTTTCCTCCATTAGCCCTGATTTTTTGGCCTATTTACATGAACGGAAGCCAGAATCGTTACAATCCCTTGAGTTGTTATGGCGCCAGTTTATGACGGCACACCCAGGGAAGAGTGTGAACAACTCTGCTATTAAAGAGGCATTACCTATTGCATCAGCTCATTCGGTGCAGATAAACAACCCTAGAGCTCGATCGCAAAGTATGGATAGAAATTTTGGCAGGAATAATGACCGAAATAGTGGATCTTTCCGAGGACGGTACAATTTTGGCAATCAACCTTATCACAATCAGAGAAACTCCCAACGATATTTTGATGGAAATAGACCATCACAGGGCTACTTTCAATCTAACAGAGGATGGCGTAGATCTGATAATACCTACATGAACAGAGGAGACAGATCCTATTATACAAAGAACAACCAAAACTCTTCCATCTCAACACTGCCCAGGGTGTACGTGTCCACAGCATTCTAATAATCCTCAGAACGGCAGAGAGAGTCGGAATTATTACCGGGGTAATAACAACTTTAATCGCTCGCGGAGCGTGTATCGAAAAAACTCAAACTGGAGTCAAAATAGTAACACAGGAGCAGTTAATCCCAACGGGGAAAACACAAATATTGCAAATGCGTGTGCGGCTGATTTATTTAATCCATCAAATTGTTCAGAATGCAGCACTCTGTTTCAGCCGGATGTGGTCTCCAGACTTTCCTGCGGACATCCTGTGCCCGCGTTAGTACCTGCATTAGCCTCATGATGGGAAAGGCTCACTAATGTTTAACAGCGGTTTTTTAAATAATCAGCTAGTTTCAGTCTTGCGTGATACAGGTTGTACAACTGTTGTGGTACGCAAATCTTTGGTAGACCCATCTTGCTGCACCGGGGAGAATGTAAAATGTGTCCTATTTGGAGGCATGGTGGAATTCTATCCTGTGGCCATTGTGCACATTGATACTCCATTTTTCTCAGGTCAAGTTAAAGCATGTTTATTACAGGAACCAATTAGGTCACAGAAGGCCATGTCTAAAACTGAGGATAAAAGAAGATTCTTAACCTATCAATTCCTAAGACTAAGAGGCAGGTGCGGAGTCTTCTCGGCCTTATACAGTTCTACAATAAATGTATGCCTAATTTATCTTCAGTTACGTCTGTTCTATCTGAGTTAACTACAAAAGGCTCCCCTAATAGAATTGTCTGGACGGAGGCCTGCAACATAGCTCTAGTCCATTTAAAGCATTACTTTTCATGTGCACCAATTTTAAAACTCCCTGATCCTCATCTCCCATATATTCTCAGAACAGACGCCTCGATGTACGGTATTGGTGGCTCCTTGATGCAAGAAGTAGATGGAATGCTTCATCCTGTGATGTATGTGTCGAGGAAGCTCACAAAGACAGAAACCAGATATCCAATTATTGAGCGCGAGCTTCTCGCGATCATATGGGCTGTCACAAAGCTTCAGCGTTACCTTCTTGGTTCTCGTTTCATCATTGAGACAGACCAGAAGGCCCTGTCGTTCCTTCAAAAGTCCAACATGAAAAACGCACGAGTCGCACGTTATGCAATTAATTTGCAAATATATGACTATATTATTCGACCTATTGAGGGCAAGTCCAATGTGCTTGCAGACGTTCTGTCTAGATGTACACAGACAAAAATGCCCGATTCTCAAGAATCTGACATTGCTGCGACCCAGTGACCAAGGTCCAGTGCTGATCGTCTACAAATACCTCGCTAACTTAAAAGAGCTATCCTGACAATATTCATAACCAGATACAGATTACCATTGTTATCAAGAGAAACAACTCAAGTCATTTGAAGTCATGATAACAGACTTTTTATGGGAATACATTCAAATCGTTTTACACTACATCAAGATCCATGAACAGTACACAGGATCTGATTTCCAGACAGTCATGACGTATGCGGTAAATGAACCAAATCAACCAGTATCTCAGATAAACAGTATAAGGCTCTTTGTCATATCTTAATGGCAATCCTTCACAAAATGACTGGGATGCAGAACTTTAAAAAGATCATATTTCCTATTCCAGCAACCGAACTTCAAAATGTTGGGGCTCAGAGACTGTGACACTCAAGAGGCAACATATGAAAAGAAATCTCACACAAGAAACAATCGATTCGATACGCCTATGGAGAACTTCACCATTTGAACATGTTTTTTTTTTTTACTTAAACCAGTTCTGTGACTCTAAAGTGCTAAAATTACAAATAGTAAGCTGTCACACGAATGGAAAATGAACCTACCATTGATGACACTCAGTAACTTTAGTTAATCAGTTTTACACAATGCTACAGACAGCACACACACGATCATATGGACATTTACATTAACTTAATTATTATACTTACTTAATACTAGTTAATTAGTTAGATCTTTCATTTCATACATCTTTCAATTAAATGCATTCAGATATTTCATTTTCTAAAACTTCACAATTTCATTGTCATATTTCTTCACATTTTCATTGATTTTTTCTCATTTTTCCATGGTGCTGACTACATTCCATAGACTGTTGCTCAGGTATGACATAGACTGGACGGTAACTTCTAGCATTTTCTAAAAATGGCTTCCTATATAAAAAAAACTTTCAGTTTTCGCTGGGGGCGGGGTAAAAGTGTTACCTCGCACTTTGCTCACAGGCTTGTAAATCATCGCTGTGCGCAACGGAGCAGAACGCGAAAACGCTTCGAGTGGGAAAGCGTGCGAGTGGTAAAAGGTGTGTCACACGGGTATTGAGTTTATGACGTGGACAGGGTCTGCTGCGGGGGAACGAAGGTTATCGTTAGAGCAGTTGAGGTTAACTTGTTTTCAAAGTGTACGGATATTTATGTGAGAGCGACAGACCAGTGTTTATTGTTATAAAATATTTCAGAGTCAGGATAATTGACTCAATTCATTATGATGTGTGCCTCATTGTATGTGGCTTAAGGAGATGGACAGTAAGTGATTTCAATAAATACCTATTTGTAAAGTATGAAGGCGTCGTAGACGATACAGAGACATTCTGACTTTAAACCGGCACAACGACATTATTGCTTATGTCTGCTACTGAACACATTTGTATTACTGATGTAACGTCAGATCATCATATGCTCTCAAAAGAAGTGAAGTACACTTATGTTGTATTGTAACATATTAAATGTGATAAAACGTACAACAAGCTGTTGATCAAGATTATTCAAGTTGGCCATTCCTTTACGTTACTGTTTAGACTGTTGTCTATTATATCAAAATATCTTACAAAACCAGTGCAGCACATTAATATACTCGTTACCCAATAGCCTTCAATAAGTATAAGGTAACAATCGTCTTGTCCCCGTCTGTGTGTATATATCGTAGTAGCATTTTTTCCATAAATGTTTTCTTGTATTCTCCGCAGTCCTGATCACAAGGGCGTCCAGCGGTCTTCTTTTGTTTTGGTAATTTTCTCCTTTACTTGGCTTGTGCGTTACCAATTTTATTTATAAACGTTAACTCACCAAATGGTATTTGAAAACAATAAAATTTAACACTGGACTTACCAAATCCAGATTTATATTTTTACCAGCCACAGTGGTGTACATATAACATTATTATTGTTCCCGACTCCTGACAGTCGTAATTCCAGTGGAGTATATCCCTAGATACCAACGGGCTGATCACCCGTTTGCCAGTCACTTCGATTACGGAAACAACAGCAAATGGATTGATTTGCCATTGCCCTAAAGACGCCAATAGGCGTGATGGGAAACAATGGCAAAGAAAACCTATCTGCTGTTGCCCTAAGACGCCACTAGGCGTAATGGCCACTGACTGCTTTGACGGTCGGTGGCTAAGGACGGAAGAAGAAGAAGAAGATATCCCTAGATACATACGCTGTGCAGAATCGGCGCTCTGACACAGAGTTGGCCGATAGAAGAACCATCATCATCACATGTAACCATTTTTTTAGCAACCAGATGTTTCCCAATATTGGAAGTATTTCCCCGTGAAAGTGTAAACCTCAAGAATTCTCACAGTTTTCACTATTTGTAATAACATTTATATCCAGGAGAAGCACCATATTAGGCGTTCACCTCACTAGTTAGTTTCTGGGGATGAACTGGGGCCAATTTGGATCTGCAAACGACTGGGGTGACAGAATATTAAGTGAAATAGAGAATATATTCATGGACTAATTCTATTACCAAGGGATATTACAGACCTATCATACCAGGCAATTAAGTAAGAGTGTGAGAGTAGCCACTGTTTGACAGAGTGTTTGAGTATTTCTCCTTGTTTGCTGGAAACTATCCATATATCTGATTTGTCTAAATTTTGTTTACTTTACTGGGTCTCATAGAGTACCAATACTGATCATTCTGTAACCTAGTGCTAACCTTCCACCTTTGGGTTAATAATTTTCGGTTTTTTTCTCCATTCGGGGAGGGGGCACTTTTCTGCTTTATTTCATATGCATGTAAATGACTCTTTGATCTTTTTCTTTACATATGTTGATGTTGTCGAGTTTAAATGATAATAAACTACAAAGAAACTTACCTTTGTATGTTTGTCAGACTCAAACCCATCTATCCGTAGTTTTTCACGTTTGTGTGTCTTGTTGCCACATAGCTGTGTGTGTATAGAGTAACTTATCTATTCTTGATAGGGAGGCAACGGCTGTCTTGTAATACCGTACAGTCGTACGGATAGGCTAGAGGAGATAACCTAAGCACTCCAGAGACATATCTTTCCCTCAATCTACCACCTGTGAAATCTATTTTCTATACCTTTTCCCGCGTATCTGTCGACATCCACTCCACTTAGACAGGCCAAATAAAACAATTAACCTTCCGTACGACAACCAATAAGCTTATGGAAAAGGGCGTTAGACATAGACATGAAAGGGATAAGGAAAACTGGGAAGGACCTTAAACGGATAGCACTTGAAAGAAATGCGCAGGGTATATTTGTTAAAACCACCGCTTCACGCGGAACGTCTTCTTCTTCGTACACTCAGACGTCTTCTTCAATATATTCAAAGAAATTTGTGGTAAACGTGAGGCTATTTGTATCTCCATAGAGTTTTCCCACGAATGGCATTGGTGACGGCCATATGAGCTTTCTCTGTTACTCATATGTTGGGTATCTTTGAAGATGTTCAGCAGCCATTTTACCGGTGCCACTGTTACACTCATCGGTAGTTCCTTTCTTGAGCTTGTTGAATAGATGGTATCTCAATCTGTTATGGCCCGTGCGGAGTCTGAAGATTACCACTTGTTCTCTTCTGCTGAGCAGGTAATATGCATCTTTGGTGACCTAGATGCTCTGTTTTCCAATTGTTCCTGTATCAGCTTCTGATAAAACTCTTTGCCTCTACGAAAGTTTTGATTGTATCAGGCTGAGGTAGCTTTACACTTTCCTTTCTCAATCTGTCAGCATCTTCATTCCCACATATATTGCAATAAGATGGGATCCACTGTATTACAACTCTTGGATCGCTGACAAATTTTGTGGAGTATTACTCTTAGGTCATCCAGGTCAGCATTAAGTCTGGCTTCTCATCGTGGCAATTACTCCCAGTGCGTCTGTGAAGAAAGCAACTTATCTCTCGGCACTTTCCTCTGTCATTAGAACCGCTGATGCAGTTTTCAAGACTTCTGCATCCGCTCTGAAGTTACTTTATAATTTCTCCTGTTGCCAGCGACATATTTTGTTTTTTACACGAAGCTGAAACGTAATGAATTAACAAATTTATTCCGGGTACTGATGTCACCATTTCGTAAAATTAACTGTTGTCATGCAGCGCAATGGAGCATTTTCTTGTTCTTTCTCTTTTATTCTCATTTCTCCTCCTCTTTTATTATGTTTCTGCGTTGGCGTGAAGCCATTCAAATTTACATCTGTTTTTGTAGCACGCAGACTCTTTTCTTAATTTCACTGTGTTTTCGATAACTTCTTTTCCCATCTATTGCAGACACTTGTCTGTATTCAAACAAGAACCAAAAAGCTACTAGTGTGTCAGTCAGCTATGAGTGTTTGAGTAGAATAGAAAGAGTAAAAAGATCTGACAAGATCAATAATGTAGAACTGTTGACAAAAAGCAGACAAGTGCCCGTGGACCACGAGATGAGAAGATGACGATGGAGATGGATAGAACACACACGGGGGAAATAGTAAAATTTGAACTAGTTTAGTATGACTTTTTTTGCTAGTTTAGCATGAGAAAGGAATATTGTTCTAGTTGCTTTAAATGATTTTCTCTTGTACTTTTTAGTTCCCATGATGTGTCTTCTACTCTTTGCGCCATATCATTTAACTCAACTCTAACAAACTGATATCTACTCATTCAATTTTCCTCTGATTGTTTTCAATTTCCGCTCTGCATTAGCATCTCATGGCAGATCCAATAAAGGTCAATAGTCAGTGTTGCGTGCATATTTTGACGCACATATTACAAAAATCGATATGGCTATTTAATATGGGGAAAATATAGACATTCATTCATTTGTGTATGAAAATGCTGTCTATGGTAAAAGCGAGAGAATCCATGTTTGATTCACACTCTTGATTATAGGAGTAATCGTTCTGGATATGGATCCGGCGCAAGGATATTGCGCTTACGTTTGTACTTATTTTTTAGGGCCAGAAAATATATTAATTTGCTTATTGTGTTCATGGCCTGAATTCATATGTATTACATATTATTAGTACAAGTAGAATCAGTCCTATATTGTATATTTTGGATGGGTAGGAGGGACTAGATTCTTGTTATTCCGGTCTAGCGGAAGTATGAGTTGTCTTGACAAGTCGTGATGAGTTCCGATGTACCGTGATAATGGCGGGTACGCATTTTTCAAAGGGCTGGTAGATTCTTAAGGAAATATAATTCATGAAGTGGTTTTCTTCTAAAGGAGATGGTATCTCTACTATAGTTTATGTTAGAGACTCTCCTAAGGTACGGTACAATGTATAATTCGGACTCCATGTATTGCCAGACCCTATTTTGATGATCTCATGTCGATTCGACCTAGATGGAACATTGTGCTTCGTATCGCTAGGGTCGTGTTTTGTATCGACAAAGATGACAGACTTTCCTACAGCGGTTATGGCTACGTGAATTAACCTGATCACCGTAGAGCTGTATGGAAACATTTATGAAATCATTTATATACCCATTATAAATTAACTCTGGCTTATATTCTCCTTCCTATGAATGAGTGAACGACAACTCAGGGAGGCAGCCATGTTAGATTTCGGTCATCATATGTTTTGATCACTGCCAAGAGAACAGATTATTTATCCTATTATCGGACAGTGACCGGGAGATCTCAATCTTGCTAGAAACCCCCTTTCGTGGTTTCATAATATATACTACAAACTATGGACGTCAAGTAACTTTAGTTATTTATCGATCTGCCTTCACTGACGCGTTTAGTCAGATAGGGGGATGCGGCGATAATATATCATGACATTGAACTTTTGATGTACTGCCCATTATTTCTGAATGTGTCATGACTTCAGATCTGCTATGTATACCTACAAATTGATATGTCAACATACCATGATGTACTCGTATGTCCCAGTGTGTACGTCTGAATAAATTGAGTAAACAAAGATTCCAGCAGTCTGCATTGGTGCCTTGTAGACACAAGTGTATGAGTGGTTATATTGGTCAGCACACGAACAGTACACCATTCGCGGTAATCACACTCTACACTTCTACTTCATACATACACCATCCTGCGTCGGTTGAAGTGACCAAGTTTAGGGCCTGCTTCCCCTGGAGCCTTTGCCTTCCCTAACTCAGGACTAGGGTGAGTTACCCATTTACAGCTGGGTAGACTGGAGCATGCCTGATCTCAACAACACACCACTCTTCCTTACAGAGCATACCGACTGACACTTTACAGAGTGGAAAGAAGAAAAGAAACTTTACAGTCAGATTATTGAAAACGTTCTTAGCTTTTCTTTTTTTTTTCTTTCTTTTGGAAGCAACGTAGAGATTTGAGGAATAAACTAGGATATCATTGTATAGCTTTATCTTCTTTGGAAGTAACATCGAGGGATGTGGAATAAACTAGGATATCATTACACAGCTATACCTGTTTGAGAAGCAACATCAAGAGAGGTTTCACAAACCATATGGAACGACAAGTAGCGAGAGTGACTGGCGTCTCTTGATAAGACATGTTCTTATGGATGGGTGTCTTCAATTTCAGTTTCACCTCGTGATGACTGAACTCTGTACATATATATATATATATATATATATATATATATATATATATATATATATATATATATATATATATATATATATATATATATATATATATATATATATATATATATATATATATACATGCATTTTTGCGTATATCCTTATAAAAATTTTGCATTTGTGAGTCCGTAGCTCTGTTGCAAACCGATACCTCACGATCCATGATTTGAAAACGATCAGAATAGAAAGAAAGCTTGTTTAACTCACTCATAAGAAGCAGTCCGTCTAAACAACATCTGGAAGTCCTCTCAGTACAGCACAAGCACAAAATTAGGATTATATCAGAGCTGTGTGCTTTCTGTGCTTCTCTATGGCGCGGAGAGCTGGAGAGTTACAGAGAAGGACATGTCGAAATTGTCCTCTTTTCACACAACATGCCTAAGAAAAATTCTCCGAATCTTTTGGCCGAATACCATCACCAACCAAGATCTGCTTACTCGGAGCAAGCAAGAGGATATGCACACCATCATAGCTGGCAGACGCTGGAGCTGGGTTGGCCATGTCCTCAGAAGAGACCCCTATGCCATCACAAGAACAGCTATGCTATGGACCCCTGAAGGAAAACGAAAGAGAGGCCGACAAAAAAACAACTTGGCGGAGGACTGTGGAGGCTGAGATGCAAAGAATGAACCAGAGTTGGGGCACTGTACGAAGGATGGCCGCCGACCTAGCAAAGTGGAATCAATTTGTTGTTGCCCTACAAGACGCCACTAGGCGTAATGGTCACTGACTGCTTTGACGGTCGGCGGCTAAGGATCAAAGAAGAAGAAGAAGCAGTCCACTTTTTAGCCATGTTCTAAGAATGGGAAAGTGGTAACCTGCAAAAACGTAACGAAAAAATCTAAAAGACAACAAAGAGAGAAAATACTGAGTGATTTTGTATTATAAAATTTCATTCATTGATGATTTCCTCTATTTATGCTATAGTGTAGATTTAGCTGGTCGTAGAATGTAAACTGTACCATTTGTTGAAAAGCCCATCATCTCTACACAGTCACTCCACAAATTTACGACACAACATAAACTGTTAATATCAAAACTCACACGTTTAACTTTCATATGACGACAGGACACTTCTCATTTTAACACTTTATCAGCTACAAATTTAATAACGATCAGTGAAGTCCTCTTGTAATTATGTCTCTGGCAGCGTTAAGAATAAAATCTTCAAATGCTTATCTGAATACTATAGTGAAACAGATACACTGCGAAGAAGCATTTCTATACAGCGACAAAATACTGGAACAAAACTCGACAAAAGACGATCTTCACTCTCAGGTTCAGACTGACTTCCAATTTGAAACTAGCATGAACCGCATTTATCCATTCCCGTTTGACACGAGACAGACTTGTAATTTCTCCTAATAATTCAGATTAGCTTCTCAACTAACGCATTGGCTCCTAAATACCATCGCAATAAGGAAGCTGAAATTTTTCAGTCGTATAAAAAGACATAATAGTCTGGAAAAAACAGTGATGGAAGGCATGGTCCCTGGAAAAAGGGGAAGGGGTCGACCTAGACGACGGTGGACCCAGGACATCACAGAGAGTCTGAACTTGTCTTTGGCTGATGCAGGTCGACTTGCCCAGAATCGTGATGCGTTCAGAGCAGCTGTAATGGAGACAACGTTCTGGAAAGAATACGTCACATGATGATGATGAATATATACATTGACCTTTCTGGTGGTCTGTGTCCGCAAAATTTCAGAATTCACTTCCGTTTCTGTCTCTTATCTTTGAGCCACACGATTACAAAAGTATTTTGTAAAAAGGTACCAAATGCTGCTTTTGAGTTTTGAAAGGCAAAGATATACCTTGTATATATATATATATATATATATATATATATATATATATATATATATATATATATATATATATATATATATATATATATATATATATATATATATATATATATATATATATATATATATATATATATATATATATATATATTAAGGTGACCATATTTTCAAAACCCTAATCCGGGACAAAATAGTAGATTTGACCTATTTCAATGCAAAAAATCGGGACAAAAGGGTAAAGAAAAGGTCAAAAGTCGGGACATGTCCCGAAAAAATCAAGTTGATGTAAATTTAAAATAATATACATTTTATATATACATTTGAATAACATTCAATAACATACATTTTGCTGTATAAGTTTAACTATTTAAACTAATATGAAAGAAAAACATCAATAATCCTTACTTAAGGTAAAGCTGAGTTACTGTACTTTTCAGATGAGTGGATTTTTATCAATAGGTCCTTCTTTGCAAGCAGCATCTTAAAAAACTCGACACGTTTCCTCACAGTTCATTTTGGTTGTCAACATAGCTTTTAAAGTTTCAACACAGAGCTGTGTTTTATCACTTGCCCATAAGCTGTTCATCAAAGAAAACTTTCTTTCTGTGGCAGCATTTGTTCCAGGTAGACAGAAAAAAAACTCTGCCAATTTCAAAATATTTGAAAATGTCACATTATTGTTTTTGAAGTGGGAAACCATTTCAATCCAACGTTGTAATGGCAATGTTTTTTTGGCACTCCATTCACTAATTTTCTGAGAAGTAACAAACTGCTTCATATAGACATATTCGTCATAAATTTCAGTTTCTGTAAAGTGGGCTAAAGGTAATGTTTGAATCACTAGTGATGATGATATCTCAATATCTGCCCAAATTGGTATTCTGTTCAGCGTTACCCAGCTGTAGGATTCTAGGTCTTGAAATTTTTTTGCAGCCCATTTATTCAAATAATTGAAAGCTGTTTCATAGAACGAAGAAACGCTAGCATGAAACTTTTTCACATCCTCCTTTGGAAGTCCTTCCATTTCCAGCTTTCAAGGATTAGCTTAACTCTTGATGGCAAGAAACAGTCTTCCAGTTTGAACTTCAAAATAGTTTTCAACCTGTTAATGCTGTCAATGACTTCAAACGCAGTGACCGTCTGTCCCTCTATTTTTTGCGCTGCTTCGTGGAATGGAGAGGCCTGACTGTGAACAAAAGCAAGCCATGCCTCAGATAGAGGATTTTCAAAGAATGTCTGTATAAAAACTGGGCATCTGTCTTGAGATTGAAAATATGATTTTAGAGGCAGGAACATCTGAAGATCCCTTTCAACAGCAGGCAGCAGTGCAAGCCACCTAGTCTGAGCATAACCTAAGATCAAACTGGCAAAACTCCTTGAGTCTTTCAACTCGTACTGTGTATGACTTAAAGAGTAGATATATTTTAGCAGTAATCAGCTCGACATCAACAGGCAGTACATCTGCAGCTGTTCGAACAGTGTTGTGGAAAATATGACCTGCACACCCAACTCCTATAAGACCATGTTCAAGGTTTTCTTGCAGTTTTTTGAAAACATTGTTCTGTCCTTTCCTTTCAGCACCTCCAAAATTGGAATTTGTGTTGTCTGCGAATAATCCAACTACTTTCCTGTCTAAACCATTTTCAGTTATGCAGTCATTAAGAAAACTACTTACAATATCAGATGTTTCACCTGGCACTGACTTTAACTCTAATATTTTAATTTTCACTCCATTACTGTGATCAAAGTATCTGACAAGCAAAGGAAAAATCTTGAATTCTTTGTGGTTGGATGCATCTGACAGTACAGAAATAAATGTAGACTTTTCTAGGTCACACTTTAACTCATTTAGAATATGGGGTGCCAAGACATTTCGAATAATGGCTTCTGTTTTCGTACGTCCACATGCAAATTTTGGCTCTAAAGTAACCTGAAGTAATTTTGATGCGCAATCCATAGACCTGAAAGTATGATTGTGTAGCACTGTATGGTATGCAAAGGCGCCTTCTATAGCAGCTAATTGCTCTTCTTAGTCACCAATTTTATCAGCTCTGAAGAAAGTGGTTAACGACGAGCTTGATGCAGCTGTAACGACGGCTCTCTTATGTTTCTCACTGCTTATGTGGTTCTTAACATCACCACGTCCACTATGGCTTATCGAAAACCCGGAGGCACATATATTGCATCGTACATTGAAGTTTGATGTACTCTTTTTAATAAACGGATATTCCTTTTGTAAATCTTCATTGAAACTGCATTTACGCTTTGGTACCATTTTCTTACAACAATAACAAAATATGCACAAATAGTTCACCGTTTAAATTAAATAAACGTATACCGTACGCAAAATCTTGGTACTTTACCACTACCTAAAATTTCAAATAACTGCGAATATCACATTGGAACTACAAAACTAATTCGCGGTCCTGACAACCTCTTGTGCTGTTTCGGCGCCAGTTCACTAATAATTAAAAATTCCCTCTAGTCAGCCACGGAATAATAATTTTTTTTTAAATCTGTGAGATTTATGCCAAATTGGCAAATTCGTCCAAAAACCGGGACAAATTGGCGTCCCGGATTGCATCGAAAAAAGTCGGGACAAATTATCAAAAATGGTCGAAAACCGGGACTGTCCCGGAAAAACCGAGACGTCTGATCACCTTAATATATATATATATATATCGAAGGTCAAGTTCGCAGCCTTAAAAATGGATCATCTCTTTCATTCAACCTGCAGGAAACCCATAGAACAACCAGAAAGTTATAGACTCCTAAATGGGTAGAAAAAAAAAACAGAATTTAGCTAGAATAAAACAACCACCAGTGTGTGTAACTGATGGGAAGAAATAGACAAATACTAGTGGAACAAGGGATGAGAAGAAGACCGTAGAGTTGGATAGAACACATATTAAGGAAACCAGCCGAAAGCATTAAAAGACAGCCTTAGTACTTTGTTCGGGAGTCCCCGGGGTAAGTGGAAAATAGGGATGGCGAAAAACACATGAAGAAGGTAATTAGAGACTGGCATGACGCGAATAAAACAAGCATGGAACAATTTTTAACGGATGGCACAGGACAGGTGGGACTGGCGTGAATTTCTTGAAGGTATGTGCTGCATTGGGAACTGAATAGAAAAAAAATGATTGTGTACGCCAGCTGAAGCTTTGTTTAGTTGCTGTGGTCTCTGAAGAGATAAAGAAAAAACATGACTACACCTCCCTCATGAATGTCGTACAAGCTGACCAATATGAGATTATATATAGTACTAGTAGCCTCCTTCAGTCATAACTAGCTTTGGGAATGCGTCCTTGAGGTGATGACCTTCAGCTGTGTTTTTTGCCTGATGTTCCTTTCGGCGTGTTTTGTTTTTCTCGTCTGCTCGTTGTGAAAACTTCTTTTCGCCCAATCTGAGGTGGTGCCGTAGGAAACATCGCCACTTGGTGCGATCGGCAGCTTCATCGCGTGTTGTACAGACAGCATAGAGTGCAGCTGGAGTGTCCTCTCCAGGGCGCGAGCTTGGGAACAGGTTTTATATATATATATGGAGCTGGCAATCTCATCATGTAAAAGACATCGCTACAGAAACCACTACGGCAACAGCATGTGACTGCTTGGTGCAGGTTTCCTGTTAGGGGACCAGCTACAGTGGTTGGTCCATGCTGCGTAAGGAGCACAAAGGAAACATGATGCTGACGATTATACCAGATCAACATTACCTCTGCTCTTTCGTGTGTGTATGCACTGAAACCAGGTTATACAACGGTCTCAAAACTTCAGTGTATTGTAGCGTATAGGGGTAAGCACTCCTCCCTGCACAATGGCGTCGCGTGAAAATAAAAACAAGCGTAAATAAAATAACGCTTAAGTTGACTTGACGTTCAAACACGCTGTCAGTTTGCACTCCACATGTCACGAGTGTCACTTAGTAACCTGTCAACCTGCAGGCCAGGGACAGCAGCTGGTGCGGGGAGCAAGCGGTGCCGAGTTGGTCAACAAGGTCGGGTAATTCATTTAGTAGTTGTGATAACGTACAGACAGCCGTATTATCGATTACAGTAGCTGTTATCAGAGGTAATAGATTCTTGCAATATCACGAGAAGCTAATTCTAACACAGTGCGCATAGTGAAAATATTTGGCATACGTTATTATTTACAGTCCGTCTTCTATTTTAGGCAAGCAAGGAGTTAAAGGTTCAAGTCCTTCTTCTGGAATATCCAGGGTAAGAGAGGTAACGCTAAAGGTAGTCCCATAGAAGATACTGCCATAGGGGAGTGAAGTGTTAGAGACTTCACTGTGCTAGGTCCAGCATCGAGAGATGAGGTGACCAGTTCCTGTCTTCGCTGCCTTTTCCTTTCCTAACTCAAGAACAAAGTCCTGTACCCAATTTCATCGGGGTGGAGGGAGACCGAAACACATAGTAAAAAATAAATAAATAAGTAAAATTACGCAGAAAAAAACAAAAAAACACTATGTTGTTCTAGCACAACATCACAGTATGAAAGGACTCTTATGAATTCTCACCTACCTTGATGCGGTTGCACGATTCCAAAGCGCTCATCTGCCTGAATCCAGGACCCTCGTTAATACGGGCCCAACTTTCCTCCCCGCCGTCCTAATTGAGAACTGATTTCAGCGTATAGTGAGCAGCTTCTACAATCGCTTTGCCGCATCCAATATTTTGCTGTAAGTCCAAACATCGACTACCCTCTCTTACTTACTTAGTCGTTCCCCTTCTATCGTGAGGTGTAGAGGTTTGGAAGAGAGAGCGCCAGACTATTCTATCGGCTGTCTTCCTCCTGGCCTGGTTCCATTCTAGTCCTCGGTCCTTCAAAGATTGTCTAATGTTGTCCTCCCAGCGGACTCTGGGTCGTCCTCGGGGTCTGGATCCTTGGCTCTTTGTTTCCCATGCTTGTCGTGGTAGCCGATCTTCTCCCATTCTGCAGACATGGCCAAACCATCTTAGTTGGGACTGTTCTACTTGGGTCTGTAGGGGGTGGCATTTTAGGCCTTGACGTATCGTCTGGTTGCGTACCATGTCTCTTCTTGTTACTTCAACCACCTTCCTCAGATACCTCATTTCTGAGGTTTGGATCTGGCTTTTATGGGTTGTAGTCATTGCCCATGACTCGCATCCATATGTCAAGACTGGGACATAGGTGGAGCGGTATACAGCCATCTTCGTTTTCTTACCAACCTCTCTCGTGCTGAGGAATCCTCGATTTATGGCCTGAAAAAGTCTCCCAGCTGCTGCTTTTCGAGTGGCCAACTCTTCTTTGATGCCTCCCTTTCGGTCTATAATAGCTCCGAGGTATTTAAAGTGGTCGACCTGCTTCAGGACCTGTTCTCCCAGCTTAATCTGATGTCTTCTTTCTTCTCGTGATATCACCATGGATTTTTGTTTTAGAGCTGCTTATGACCATCCCTCTCTTCTCCAGCTCTTCCTTCCAGACTTGCAGGTTGGATTGGAGATGTGCCTCTGATTTAGCAATCAGGGCAACATCATCAGCAAATGCCAGCTCTGAAATACAGACCTGTCTCATCTTCCAGTACCCCACTGAATACTTTCTTGTTATCTCCTTACATGCCTTGATGACATCGTCCATAAGGAGTATGAAGAGGTAAGGTGATAGGATATCACCTTGTGACTACCCTCTCTCGTAGCGTAAAACTAGAATTAGGAATATTGTAACTTCCCCATACTGCTAATTGTCTAATTGATACGTCCCGAAATGAACAATGACTCATTCCACCACTTTTTCTGGAAAATACGGAAACGGCGCGCATTCTACAGTGATCTAAATTGAACATCCATTAGTATAACACGCAGATCTTTCGATTTGTGTGTGTGGTGCATTGATCATTGAACGTAAGTCAGGAGAAGTTTTACTACAAAGATTCAATGACGCTGTAATTGAATGGAATGGAATGAAACGACTACAGGAGCATAAGCGCCGCCATCATGGCATGTAGCAGACAGAGATCAACATAATTATTGTCAGTCATGCTTTGGCGGTTACTTGCTCGTCTGCCTATACAATAACGTTCGTACTTTTTCTCCTTGACCTTTCAACTCCCCAAGGAGCATATGCCTTCAACAAATGTGTGCTAAGTCTGTCTGTCACGTGCCATTAGCTCAAGGTCATTTCAAGTCTTCTTCATCTTTTCATGGCTGTCTCCAGTTCTCTTCTCCGTGTATTAATTTTCGCAATTAGCTGATAAATATTTTTCCTAAAGACTAAGCACATAAAAATTGGTTAATTTTAACGCAACGCTAGAGGGAGCCCCATCCGAGGTTCCCCCAAGGTTACGTGTGCCCTCGGTTGAGAACAACGACTTTATCACGTTCAGTGGAGGTGGTAACCTCGATAAAGGCTGGGAATATGCCGATATATGCAAAACTATAGAAGGTGTAAGATGACTTTAGCTAATTCGTTGTTAAGTGCCAATATGTTACAGGATATCTTAAAGTTTACCGTCCTGTACAACAGGGCTTCTTAACCGTTTATGTGCTACGGACCCATTGATTGGTTGGTGAAGGTTACGGATCTCTACTTGGAACAAATGTACACAGACAAATAATTAAACATTTTACGTGTTAAATTTTAGGTTACGTACATGGACCCCCCTGGAAGTTATTTACAAACCCCCACAGGTTAAGAAAGCCCTGGTGTAGAATAACTTTGTGAATCTGCATCTGTTTATTGCCCAACAACAAACATTTTATTTGTGAAAAGTTGCGAATACTGTTAGGGTAATCAGTTACGCTTTCATAAACATAATTCTCTTGCTTAGTCAGCAGTTCTGATTTTTTTTTTTTTTTGCAGGCCCATATAAGTCATGTAGTCAGTCACTAACTTATTCATCCAGTTAATCACATTTACTTTTCAGTCAGTCAGTAAGCCATTCAGTCGTTTAGTTAGTGATCAATAGATTCATCATTCATAGTGTTACTTAGTAAGTCATTCACTCAGCGAGTCATTTAGCATGTTAATCAGTTAATTAGTCAGATAATCTGTGATATACTCAGTGGCGTCACGGGGGGGGGGGGGGGGGGGGGGGGGGGGGGGGGGGGGGGGGGGGGGGGGGGGGGGGGGGGGGGGGGGGGGGGGGGGGGGGGGGGGGGGGGGGGGGGGGGGGGGGGTGGGGGGGGGGGGGGGGGGGAGGGGGTGGGGGGGGTGGGTAGGGGGGGGGAGGGGGGGGGGGGGGGGGGGGGGGGGGGGGGGGGGGGGGGGGGGTGGGGGGGGTGGGGGGGGGTGGGGGGGGGGGGGGGGGGGGGGGGGGGGGGGGGGGGGGGGGGGGGTGCGCGGACCGCACCGGGTGACACCATCAGAGGGGGTGACACCAAAATGACTATGTAATTTTAATTTTGCTAGTTGTTTATGTCACTAACATTGCCATTACATTCAGTGATACACGGGAATTACAATTTACGAGTAACATTAGTACAAAAAACATTACTAATGATTCTGTATGGTCTGGTACGGGAGGAGGTCCATGGGGGTGACACCATGAGTTACCGCACTGGGTGACACCAATCCTGGTGACGCCACTGGATATACTTAGGCGTCAGTAAAGAACAGATGGTGAAATAGAAGCAGACAATGGCGTCCAAATAAGATCACAAAAAGCTAGAGGAGCGTTTATTGCAATGGGAAATATTTTAAAAAGGTAGTCCTACAACAAAAATTGCTGTCGGGAGTGAAGTGTTAGAAATGTCACCATAATGTGTCCAGTTTTGCGAAGTGGAGTGACGCTTTCCTTTCCTCGCTGCATTTTCCTTCCTTAACTCAAGACCAGAGTCAGATTTCCATTTACAGCTGGGTAGACTGGAGCGTGACGCTCCCTGGTTTTGATCCTGTAACCCGGTAACTGTGTTGCGAGAAGAAAGCGTTCTAACTACTTGACCCATCGGACGCTCACGGAGAAATATATTGAAATAAAAAAAGTTCCACATAAAAATAAACATCTTCAACTTAGATGACAAGTATGTCCTATTGTGTGGCTCTGAAACATACGGAGAAAAAAAAAAACCCAGATGGTTTCAAAATTTCATAAATGAGTACTTGCGAAGAATAGAAGGGTTGAAATGCTGTGACAAGACCACCAGCGTGGCACTGATGAAATGAAAATGACCAATACCAATAGAACAAGAGAGAATTAGACGCTTGCGTTGGGTAGGACAAACATCGAGAAGACAAAAACAACCAGTTTATAGCATTACAAGGCAGTCCTTATTCTGGTACCCCCAGGGTTAGAGAAATAGAGGAAGACGAAAAACACTCGGAGAAGAAAATTAGATATAGATAATGAAGAAATGGAAAGATTTTGAAAGGATAACATAGGACGGGAAGTCTTGACGTGAATTTCCTGAAGGGCTGTGCTTTACTGCTAGGTGGAGGATGATGATGATGATTATGATGATGATTACACTGGTATTAACGTTTTTGTTTTTAAAGCAGCGGTGTACACTATTAGTGTTTTAATGGGCAAAAAGCACACACACGTAATAGAAGGAAGAACCACATATAGGTTCCACGCTGCCATACAGTCACTGCACAGACACAAAATCTGAATTTAAAAAATACACAAATACGACTCCGGTATATTTCTGTCGCGGTGTACCTTTCATTCAGCCGGCTTCGATAACTCAGTTCGCAAACATGTGTAAATTAAGTGTTTCCGGCCGTCAAGGGGTAGCGTTTCACAACCGCCAGACCAGTTCGTGAATTACGGGGAAAGGACGAACTCTGAATAAGGAGTTCATGTAGATGGGTTATTACTTTTATAATAATACCATAACAGAATATGCCACTGTTTGGTTGTTTACTACTACTACTCTCTCTCTCTCTCTCTCTCTCTCTCTCTCTCTCTCTCTCTCTCTCTCTCTCTCTATATATATATATATATATATATATATATATATATATATATATATATATATATATATATATATATATATATATATATATATATATATATATCGTTAATCTATATACTCTTCTTCTTCTTCTGCGTTCGTCCTGAAAAGGACGTTTGTTACGTTGTGTCGCCGTTTACAGCAGGCCTGCGATATTTGCGCCTTTCGGCCCGACACATCCGATTTCAGCATGGCATTTTTGGGACCGGGTTTGCCTTCCCTTTTCGATCCCTACTCTCTTGGCCAGACTGCAATGATGCAGCCTGTTTCCTGGACCACCACTTGGAGGTGGAGTAGGGTCTTGGTCAGCTCTGGTTCGCTGACCCTGACGCAAGCAGTCAAGCTATGGGTCGCTGACTGCATTCATCTCGTTTGCTGCGACTTCGATCCCATCTATATACTTATATTTGAAGAAAGAAAAAAATACACACACACACAAACTAAAAAGTTACAGTTTCCTAAATGGATCTTTGTGCAGAACAGAAGGACAGAAATGACATTACAAGATCATCAATGAGGAAATGATTGAAAGAACAAGAAAAATACCAATGGAACAAGAGGCGAGAAAAAACGTTCTGCACCAAACACTCTTATCCTGTTGCGCTGGTGGTTTCTACAGCAATTTGTTCTACATGATGAGGCTGTCATCCCACATGCACAACCGTATATTAGTGGCCACGTACGACATGCCCGAGTCAGCAGTCGTTCTATTCTGTATGTGTCTCTTCAGAAATCCACGTGACCTTCACATTTTACTAAAGGCTGATTAAAAAGTCATTTCCTATTTTCAGATTATTATTTCTTTACCCATTTCTAAATAATTTATATGAAACAAATATCACAATAAAGAGAATTAGCCTCCACTTTGTTACATTATAACGTTATGTCACATTAACATTACGTCTTCGTACACTCTAAGAGTCTACTTGAATATTTTCAAATAAAGCAGTTTCTGGCTATTTGCATCTCCATAGTTTTTCCTGGTGAGGCCATATGTGCTTTCTATGTTCCTCATATGTTGGGCATCTTTGAAACAGATTGTTATTAATGTTATAACACCTAAAGGTCTTTTATATTTGGACATGCGCCCTAACATAACCGACTAGGTTGAACGGGACGCGCTTCGCCAAAGAAGGCAACATTTTTTTTTAAAATCAGATGTTAAGCGGGTTATTTTACCTGTGTCACATTTACACAGATCTGTAGTTCCTATCTTTAGCTTGTTGAATAGATGATATTCCAATCTGTTGTGGTCCGTGCACAGTCTGAAGATCATCACTTGTTACCTTCTGCTGAGCTGGTAATATGCATTACAATTCAGGGGTGTGATTCGGTTTGTTAAGCACATTTTTCATAGCGAACAGCACTCTATGTTTTCTCTTGCAATGGTAGTGTGGCGGGATGGATAGTTGGGAGGAGTTCCCCGAAAGTCGAAAAGAGAACTGTTGAATTAGAGGTAAGGTATGGCACAGGACAGATAGGTTGTTAACCGCACAGATCAAGGTGATAACTGTATGAAGAGAGATGTAAAGTTAAGTCTACCTCTCGCTAAATTTATCCTATGCTCATATGGTGTCTCTATTAATACGTGATGTGAATGCAGCTCGTTAACTTTTCCCTACGCCTAAAATGCATGCAAATGTTTAATTATTCTTTCCATTTCGAAATTTACACGTACAACAACAAGAGAGAGAGAGAGAGAGAGAGAGAGAGAGAGAGAGAGAGAGAGAGAGAGAGAGAGAGTTACATAATGACAAAATGAAACCATCAACGATTATTTTAGCCTTTAATAAATCACCTTTTAAAGACAACTTACATCCTCAATAATTATGCGCAGGCGAACTTCAAAGTGAGCAGACGCCTGCTACGTAACTTGTTCATTATTTGATTTAGTTGGAGGTGGAGCAGGGTCTTGGTCAGCTCTGGTTCGCTGAACCTGATGCAAGCAGTCAAGCTATGGGTCTCTTTTATTACGTTGGATCATATTTTAGTTTAAATTATTATGATTCTTTTTAGTTGTTTTATATTTTTATATCCATTTTGCTATGCACATTGTTGTGCAGTTTTTCTCCTGGTTATTCTGTAACTTCTGCCATTCCTTCTTTGTTTTGTTTACCTTCTCTGCGTCCCATGTTTGTTGTTATGACTTACCCAAATCCTCCCCCCCCCCCCTCCCCCCGGACATGTTTCGCATCATTGCTTGTACTGTTTTCATTGTAAAAATTGGACAGTCAACCCGTTTGGTCTCTACCGACCTAGCTGTTATCAGTGTTACAGCCGCACAGCTTATCTGCACTTAATCCTATTCATACTATGACTAGCCCTTATTCCCTGCATACCAGGTATACTTGTCGCGTTCTCCTGTAGAATTCTAGGTTTCCGTAATGAATTACATTCCTTGATGCAGTGATTCTCAAACTATGTACCGCGGAACCCTGTGACAAAACTGGGCAGATATAACAAAACAATAAGGTTTTGCGTGAACCGATTAAAGGCCTTTGCAACAAATGGATGTGGAGGTACTTCGCGCAGGTGTCTCAGTGTGTGTCCTTAGTTGTGATGTGCGACGGAACGAACGGAATAATTTGTCTTCTCTTTGTTACTTTCACAATTGCCTCCACGGCTGGCGGAGTTGTGGATTTTAAAGTTGCTGTAAGTTCATTTTCGATACAAGACAACAGGAGGCTGAGACGCTTGGGAGTCATGACCCAAGTGGGCCCGCCCCCCTTAGAGTGTAAAGGAGTATACTGGGCCGAAACACTTGTCGAACGGGCGGACTTCTTCTGATGATCAGATTGCCTCCTGTTGTATCGCTCTGTAAAGAGTTTCCTATCATCGTACACAGGTTGACTGAAAGTCATTCCACATTTTTACAGTTTTATATTGTTACTTATATCTAAACAGGGAACGAAAACTCTTATTGAATGCAAAGCACATGCAGAAAAAAACAAATAGTAATCTTTACAGATTCCCTCTCAGTAATAACAGCTCTGAAGAGCCACGATGCTAGCGGATTAATAGATCTGCTAAGTTCATTTGAAAGCCTGGCCAAATGCCACAACAAGCGTGCAATCCATTGAATGCCAGTCCATTGCAACATTCCAGGCAACGAGGAGGCAGACAAACTTGCTCAGAAAGGAGGAGCGCTACAATAAAATGTTATAGGAACAACTTATGAAATAACAAAAAACAACTGTAAGAGCCACATTCAAGTCCAAATGGGAAGGAGAACACATAGGCCATATAAAAATGATGCCTATCATAAGCTATCTAGGCGAGACCAGGCCATCATTTTTCCTGCTACGCACTGGACACAACAGATTGAGATACCGTCTATACTACAGATAGAGAATTGGTGCAACCGATCTCTGAACCTCTGACCCCAGCCCCACGACAGCCGAACATCTGCTGCAGTCCTGCTCAACATACAGCAATGAACGGAGTAGCATATGGAAACAACCTATTTCTCTCCACGAACCACCGTTTGAAGATGTCAGGAACCTTGAGCTGACTACTACCTTCATTAGAGTCAGTAATGGAGATGTCTGAAGGCGAACGAGATGTCAGGAACTGTCGTACCGATAGGTTTTGAGTTATTGTTGGTCCCGTCTGAGTTGAGTGAATGGTGATAAGTACGTGAGAAAAAGGAGTGAGAAATAGCTTAAGGAGAAGATATGTCTCTGGAATGAGTAAGTCTCTAGTCCAGCCTATCTATACGACTATAATTTAGTACATGACAACCTTGCCTTCCTCATACATATAAATATAAGTTTAACTACACACACACACACACACACACATCTATGTGACAACAAGACACACAAACGTGAAAAAACTACGGTTAATTGGGTATGGGTCTGACCAACACACAAAGTTAAGTTTCTTTTGTTGTTTATTATCATTTAAACTTGACAACATCAAACAACCAAAGAAGATCAAATAAAATCAGATTTACATACATATGAGGATAACAGAATATATGTGCCCTCCCCCTATGGATAAAAGAACCCAAAGAGTTAATAACCCAAAGGTCAAAGGTTAGCACTATATTACACAATAGACAGTAAAGAAACAAGTTCCTACTAAATGCTACGCAGTAAAGTAAACAAGTTTAAGCAAAATCCACTGTTGGTAAGGTTCCTGTAACAAAGAAAAATATTCACTCTCTCTGTCATACAGTGGCCACTCAATCACGCTTACCTACTCTTGGTGATATCCATTGGAAATACAGTTATCCTGAATATGAAATTGCCAGGTTTTATTTCCTTCAAATTGGCCCCAGTCCATCCTCTAACAAGTCAAGACTAACGAGGAGGACGCCGAATCTGGTGTTTTAATTTTCCCTGGATGAACAAAATGTCACCGCGAATAGTTAGTGTAGCACAGCGTGCTCTTGAGGTTCACAGTTACAAAAGGAGGAAATACTTTCAGTATTGGGAAACATCTGGTTGCTAAAAATGTTACAATTTGATAAATGATGGTACTCCTATCGGCTGGCTCTATGGTAGAGTGCCGATTCTGAAACAGCGTAACTGTAGCGTGAGGTTTTTATTGGCTCTAAGATCAGTATAGTACTGACAATACAGAAATAGAATTTCTGCAGGAAAATGGTGAAGTCCCAGTGTATGAGAGAACTACTGGTATCACAAATTAGTTACGGCTGTGAATGATCTGATCTCGAAAAATTAGTAGAGTTGAGACAGACATAAAATGCCACCCCGCTGTGTAACTAACTGTGATATTAAAACAAGGAAACAGATTTCACTTAACAATTATAAAATTAACAAGTCGTTCAAATACAATTTCCTTATTATTTATTAAGTATATACACTATCTACTCTTGTGCTGAAGGGTGGATGTTGGAAGATGGAATGCAATGGATTTGTACGTTTACATATGATTTATACATATATATTACAAGTCTTCCAATTAAAGGAACAAAATTATAGATATCAGCTGTGCTGTTAATTAATTATAGAAAATTTATCAGCTGTGCTGTTAATCTTGTCTCTCACTACGCTAAATCACTTTTTCTTCCTTGACCGTTAATTGCTCACAATTGCCGACGGAAATGGTACTAATGTGTACTCATCTCTTAGAACAGTTCTGTCCTTCCTAATTTGTTGCACACAACACCCGCTGATGATCGTTCCTTTAGCCCACTCAAAACTGAGGGGGACTAAGGATGTAGCTCCGGTACAATCACTGTGCTCCTGCTAAGTTCTAGGCAGCTGGATTGACTCGAACATACGACCTCAGGTTGGATGACACGAATAAAACCTGTAACAAGGAAAAATAGGGGCTAATTTCTGTCATCAAGCCCACCTATTTCTAGTGTATATGAGATGAGCGTGTCTCAGGTGTCTGCATGTAGGATGAATGACAACATGGCTCAGTATGATTTAGCAATAGCGAGACAAGACAGGTGTCTACTTGCAAAACATTCTTTCTGATAACAATACATGAATACATCCAATAATTGGTACACCGTATGATACAACCGTTTCCTTCCACCTATAATATACCAGGCCATATCTGTTTGTCGTGAAACATTCTAAATCCACATATATAAATTAAAAGGTAAATGTAAAGCCTAACACATAAATTCAATAAAAGGGAAAGAAGAATGGTAAAGAACAGTGCTGTCACAATGACTGTACTTGAGATCCCCCTTTTTCTGCTTCGTCTGCATATTCTCACGCTTTCACGTTTACTAGTAAAGCCTATAGCAGCATATACGCGTTTCCACAAACCACTAAAACGTGTACTGCATTTCTAAGAAAACCTTGAGATACGCAAGCTGCGTAATGACCTAGATTAATATTCCATTAATTTCATTTTATACACTACGTTAACATAAACGAAAGGACAGATGGAATTAGGATAGAGAGAGAGAGGGCTGAAAGCAGGAACGCATGCAACACTAACACGCGTCTCGCGATAATTAATGCCACCCCAAGCGTAAGGCATGAAGCACTAACTTTTTTTCAATTAGACAGTGATAAAAAACACTACCCATACGAGAGTTAGGTTTAAAAACCTGTAAAATGCTTATTGGGAAACATGACATTATACTGGTTTACGTTTGAAAGCCTGACAGTACAGCAGACACCCTAAAGTTTGGAAGTGAGGAGGTGGTAACAGCACGACTATCCTAGAAGAAAATACATATTTTGAACGCCGCCACTTAGCTCCCTTAAAACTTATATATTTGGGTTCCTTAGGACTTGCTGACAAAGAATATGTTAAGTGTTACGCAAATAGTCTAGGAATTAACAAATTATAGCCAAAAGAAAATAGTGAGGGTGTCAGACAACACCAAATAATAATCGCACAGTGGCATGTTTTGAAACCACCATTTTACGGGAAATAGGTCACCAGGTTAAATCCTATTTGATTGGCGGGAATGATATATAAGGCTAAACACGATTAGTCGGACTACAAATACTAATTTTGGTTGTTAGGGGAAACGTGAGAAGGGTAAAATTTTTTGAAAAGCTGTGTAAACATGGCCCGATTGGTTAGACCCGCCAATATAGTCAATTAGGAGCGTCAGTTCAGTGCCACATTTTAAAATAAACTTACTCAGAAACAGTGCGTTGAGAACCAGCTTATATTTTTTCTAAATAAAAGCCTGGGACAGAGGCAGATCGGAATTTGTGCCATATTCATCGCCAGTCAACGTATTTGTGTATTATTTCCATGAATTGTGGTAAGCTTGACATATTTGATATCTTTTTAATGAAAATTGAATGTAAATTGATAATTTATGTCTGTATATGTGCGTGGTTCAGTAGCAAACATGAGGCAAGGCCTAGATAGTGCTCCAACCTGAACAGGACGTGTCGGAGAAAAGTAAAACTGCATGGAATTGCCAAACAGTACACTGACACCTATCTTATTGACTAGAAGGAACTAATGCTGGAATTGCAGAGGCGTAGTAACCATTAGGGAGGAGTATACTGGTGTAAATTGTTTCAGATGAAGCTAGCAGTTGGCCTACCGCTCTGAACTCAGTGTTTGTTATGTATTGTGTTCAGTGTGGAAATAGATTATAAATTAGTTCTGAAATAGGAGGTACAACCTTCTTGTTTCAGGGACCGTGGTCCTAAGTTATTGAAGTAGCACCTGGTCTGAGTTTTGCTGAATCCAGAGGCTGACAGCATACTCCTTGGTCCAGATAGCGACCAGTGAGGTGTCTCCAGAACACAGTGAAGCAATCGAGCAGAGGAGTCTTTTCCTGCCGCCATCACGAAAGATAAGCTTCTGTGGCCAGAGCAGCTCAACATTATGTGCCCCCCCTCTCAAATTGACATTATATTAAACACAGAGGGACAATAAATTGTTTCAAATGACAGGAACTGTGAACTTTTCCCTATACTATTTCCACGATAATCAAACACTTGAAGTCATGATGACAAACAACAATCTAGCTTGAAAAACAAAACCAGTATTACCTCATAGTACTACTTCACAACTTACACACATAGGATAATACTAATAAATTATGTCAATACAAAGATCATATTTATAAATTGTGATTACATTTGATTGTGATTCCTGGTTCACTGTGTAGTTGAATCAGGATATATATTGTTGAAAGTAATTATTACATATATATTTGAAACTTTACACTTGACTCATTTAAGATAGTCTTATAGAGTGTTATATGTGTGTGAGTGTCACAGTGTTGTAAAGTGTTGTGGAATAAATTAAATTGTTTATCTGTCTGTTGTTGTTGTGAATTACACGTCATCATTTTCATAACCCTAGACATTCAACGTAGTCATCACAATATTCCAGAATAATTCTGACTGAGGTATAAATGTGGTAGCAAGTAAGGTCATCTGTAATACACCACACTTATTAGATACAGATACCTTCACAGCTGACCTCAGTCAGTACACTAAGTCCCCTATAAATATTAATATCATCCCACTTTACCACACTGTTAAGTGCTATATTGGCTGATAAAATATATCCTAACAATACTGTTGTAGTTATATGAGTCCTAACAAGGACTGTTTGGTTATATTTCGGGTTGGTTTTCTTCTTCAACAATCATACCAAGAAATACAATCCTTATACCTAATTCCCCAAGATATAATCAGTATACCTGATACATTCATAGTAAAACAAAATCTAAAGTTATATTAAATATATACAGATGTAGGTAGTATAAATGACACACAAAAAATACAATCATTATATATCTGATGTAGGCCTATTTTCCTACCAGTTTATAGTAAGTTTACCTACCCTCTAAGATTAATACAAGCCAGATTTGGACTCGACTTTAGTGAAGCAAGAGTGCCCGGTCACGCAGGTAAGCAAAAAATCAATGTTGACAGCTTTCTCTTTCCCCAGTCGGTCATGCTGGCCTTCGTGTTTGTGTGTGTTTTTTTTTAATAAAATGCGCCCGTTTATATAGGTAGACGCAATGAATCTGCCAGTGTGTAAGGAACTCTTTTGATTGGTTCTCGGCGGTTTCGTACATTCCGTGACCGAGTCCCGAAATACAGGACTTATGCCTAACTTTATTCTGTCTGCCGCCATCTTGGGGGAACAAGATGGCGTATACTTCGTGTAATTTATTCTGGCTCAGAGTCTGTTGAACGTGGATTGGCTGGGCATACTTGTTAACAAAGAAGTGGGTTTACACACACGTTTTACAACAGTGACTTTATGGATAAATCTGCTTATATACGACTATCAGAAGTCGGGAGTATAATTTTATTTTGTATACCCCAGTGGGCTGGTAAAATTGAAAAAATATCGCTGGGTTTTTAAGTCCAGTTAAATTTCCAAGTTAAAATGTTTCTCATGTATCTTTGGCATGTCCTTGCTCACAAATGAAATTGGTGACGCACAAGCCAAGAAAAAACAACATTAACCAATCAGTAAATGAAGAAAGGGCCGAAAGACCGCTGGACGCCCTTGATCAGGTCTGCTAGGGATAAAAAGAAACATTTATGGGAAAATGCCACTATTCTATATAGCTACATATATGCACACGGACGGGGAAAAGACGATCTCTTATCCACTCCGTCAGTCCTGATTAAAGTTAAAAGGCACACGGTGTCTTTAGCCTATCCTATCGCGCGTTGCTTAGCGAGTGCAGGTTTGGTTGAATTATGCAGCTCTTCCCCTCCTGCCCCCGGTCAACGATCAGCGTACAATGTTAATTATTATTCAATTATCCATACGCGCACTTACATAAATATCGCCTGTCGTTAATAGCTATTAAGTTGTCGGCGTCTGTTGGTCATCGTATGGTATTAAATAATAGGCACTTATAATAAATACGCACAATTAAATAAACCGTGAATTCTTTCCTGTCCCTATCAGTCGCGCTTAACATATAAATCAGTCAACTAGAACCGTCTCTTCTTGTGTGAGAAAGCGGGTGGTGAAAATTAACATTATAACTGAACATCTGGTATAAAATAGCTACGCGTTACTTTATTTCACTGGTTTTAACAGCTAGAACTCTAAGGGAATTATAATGGTACGCTAACACTGTCAACCACGTAAACACTAATTTATATTACCAGAAAATCAGAATGACAATCCCCACGAATGCTATTAACACATTTTCCACAATGGTTTTAGAATACGTGCTTAGACTATCCAAAAATTATGAGTGCCAACTGATAGCAGGTTTAAGAAAACACAGTTTAGATATCATCATGTATCTTTGATCTATAGATGATGTTGCATTTCACACTATTGTGTATACCAGAGAATCAGAAACATGAGTTCCCCAGATAAAAGTTTACGGTCGGCTTTTCTCTGGCGTTCGACCGCCATCAAAAGAATTATAACCGTGTAATGGGTCTCTCGAAGATTTTCCCTGTGCGAATGCCCGCTTCTGAGATCAAAGAGCCCAGGGGTTTTCTGTCTCACGTGAGTACGAACTTCAAAGCGTACTCGGGGAAAGATTTTGCCCGTGGGTCTACTTCAAAGCATATTCGGTGTTATTCACGTGCGGTCGGTCAGGTATCATATGATTGACAGATAAGCTCGCGTGAGAAGACTCGATAAACAAATCTGATTCGCTGCCTGTTATGACTGGCAGGTCACGAAAGTTTGTAAACATGCGTTAGCTCGTGTTCACAGAAAAAGAAGTAGGACTAAAAGTGAGTAAACACAGCCTGTAAATGCATGGTTTTGCTAGCAAATCACAGAACGCTAACGGGATTACAAAGACTGTCAGATTACCGTAGGCTCTCTTTCCATTATACGTCACAGGAACCTTGAGCTGACTACTACCTTTATTAGAGTCATTAATGCGGAAGTCTGAAGACGGACGAGGGAGAAGACGATATCTCCTTCTTTCTCCTTGTCGCTCCCTGCGGAGCATGTAGACAGCACTGTAGTTGTTCATAGGAAGCCTGCAACAACTCGTTTGCACTCCTTGAGACGCATGAAGCCAGCACTGCATGTCACCAGGAAGCCTTCACCAATCATTCGCACGCGCTTGCAGCGGTGGTTTCTATGGCAATATGACATGATAGGATGCCAGCCCATACAAAACCACGTATGAGTCATCAAAAGCGTTCAATTTCTTTTTACGCAATAAAGCAAAGCGGGTGAACAACCCAACGCTTGGCAGATTCTGCTTCGCAGTGATAGGAAGCGCCGACATCGAAGGATCACAAGGTTGCTGGCACTTGACTTGCTCTCCAATAGATCCTCGTTAAAGGGTTTAAAGCAGGGTCTCTCAACCGGGGTTCCAACGTAACCGTAGGGATCCAGGAGTGGTCGCTAGAGGTTCCGAGAGACATCGTGATTGAAAAAAATAAAATAATAAACATCGTTTTTTTTTTTAACTTTACGTGCCAGGCGATGTTAGAGCGCGCAGTTGTGGGCACTGACTGAGCAGCCCCGTATGACAGTGAGTAATAGACCGTGTTCACTCTTGCACATTCCATATTTCATTAGCATCTTGTAGAGTAGAAATTTGTGATAAGACTTTTTAAGCCTACTTTCATAAGGCAAAAAAAAAAAAAAAAAATCAAGTAGGAAATTAAAAAAAAGGTAACTGAAGTTTTTACTACCTACACTACTGACTTGCATAAGAGTTGATATCATTTGTTGGGGGTGGGGGGGGGGGGGCCACACAAAACGAGTGGGCTAATAAGTTGGCCAAAATAAACAGATCCACAGAAGGAAAAAAAATAACCATTCTGTATTCAAAAGAGCATTGACAATTATTATTGATTATATTTACAACAGGCTGGAGCTGGGTTGGTCATGTCCTCAGAAGAGACCCCGATGCCATCACAAGAACAGCTATGCTTTGGACCCCTGAAGGAAAGCGAAAGAGAGGCCGACCAAAAACAACTTGGCGGAGGACTGTGGAGGCTGAGATGCAAAGAATGAACCAGAGTTGGGGCACTGTACGAAGGATGGCCACCGACCGTGCAAAGTGGAATCAATTTGTTGTTGCCCTACAAGACGCCACTAGGCGTGATGGCCACTGACTGCTTTGACAGTCGGTGGTTAAGGATCGAAGAAAGAAGAAGATATTTACAACATACTGATCAGGCAAACGCCCCGTGAGCTGTAGATATAATAATGTTTGTGCAGGGGTTCCCTGAGATCTGAAAATTATTTCAAGGGTTCCTGCGGGATAAAAAGGTTGAGAAACGCTGGTTTAAATGGGTTTAAAGTGTAAAGGTAGTCCCATGCCGTAGGGGAGTAAAGTGTTAGAGACTTTGCTGTACTAGGTCCAGCATCGAGAGGTGGGGGGTGACCAGTTCCCTTCCTCGCTGCCTTTTCCTTCCCTAACTCAAGAACAAAGTCAGGTACCCATTTACAGCTGGGTAGACTGGACCGTGTCGATACCGTGAATCTAACCCAGCACTTTTGCAGCGAGAGACCAGCGCTCTAACCACTCTGTCAATCGAACGTTCTAAATTAAGTGTACTCATTCCGATTACGTGGCCTAGAAAAAGTTCCGTAACTACTTTAATATACATTATGGGGACCTGGAATTGCCGTGGCTGATCCATTAGATGTACATGGAGCAAATCTAAAAATAAGGAGCACCATCTACCATTTGATTAATAAGGTTAATCTCCCCCAGTCACAATGTATAGGCCCGACAATGTTAGGCAGTTATATTAATACGCCGTTTAGGGTTCCCTCGTACAACAACAGCTTGAGAAACGTTGCTCTTGTGAATGCGACAGACATGCAGAATCATGTTCCATTCACGATCACGCGGAGCAAAATCAGTAATTCGATACGCATGTGCACGCATGACTCGGATGTTTAGCTTTGATTTGTGACGGACAGGCATTACATTTGCATGCGTGGCTTGTTTTGAGTTACAGAACAGCACATGTATGTAAAAGTGACGCATTAAGGCTGGAAAACAAAGAAATTTTCAGAAGAATAAATTAAGTGAAACACTTGGTAAATTAAATGCCATGCTATGAACCCCGGAAGAAAGGCAAACGAGAGGTCGGCCAAAAATAAAAAATAAAAACTTGGCTGAGAACTGTGAAAGCAGAGATGCAACAAATGAACCAGATTTTGGGCACAGCACGAAGGAAGGCCGCTGACCAAGCAAAGTGGAAACAGTTTTTTGCTGCCCTACAAGACACCACCCGGTGTGATGGTCTATAATTGCTTCGGCAGTGGCCAAGGACCCAAGAAAAAGATGAAAGAAGGGAAGAAGCAGAAGAGAAACTCCGCCTATGCCGGTCCCAAGCCCGGATGAAAAAGGAGGAGGGCGGCCTGCATGGAGGCCGTAAGGAGGCAGCCCCTCCACCATGCAAAGGCACAACAGGCCAATCACCTGTTTGCTTTAAACCACGATTACGAGTAACACAAGAGAGAAAACCGGACTGATTCTAAAGGCGACGAACTGGAACGGACTACGGACTACGACTTATGGAACATGGAACACAAGAAGTATAAATGGGAAGGAAGAGGAGCTGGTGGAAGAGATGAGGAAAGCAAAACTAGAAATCCTGGCTATAACGGAAACAAAGAAAAAAGGACAAGGAGTCATGGATCTCAATGGCAACACGCTGCTCTACAGTGGTGTACCCATATCCGAAAGAGCTAAAGGGGGTGTGGGTTGCATTGTGGCCCAAAATCAAAAAGATAGTATCAAGGGGTGGAACTTTGTCTCAGAGCGCATTATGGTTGTGAAACTTAAAGAAGGAGAAACCATAGTCAACCTGGTCATAGTGTATGGGCCAAATGAGGATGAGAGAGAGCAGAGGTCAAGGAGGAATTCTTCGAGCTGCTTCAAAGGACAGTGGATGACTGCCTAGATGAAGTTATCATGCTCGGAGATTTTAATGCCAGAGTTGGAAATGACCATGCTAGATGGGGTGGAGTTATCGGAAGATATGGAGAAGATACTCTCAATGACAATGGAAAGCGACTCCTTAGATTCTGCAGTGAGCAGAATCTGATCATTACAAACACAAAGTTCCCCCATAAGCGCATACATGCATACACTAGATGTGAACCAACAAAGAATGAGAAGTCAGTGATCGACTATGCCATTGTTCGGAGAAGCTCATTCAAATATGTCCGAGATGCAAGAGTCTGGAGGGGCCAGAGATTGGAAGTGATCACTACCTGCTAACAATCAAACGAACAACTGAAAGAGTTGCTCAGCCTAGGAACTGCTCAACATCACGCAAGAAACCAAGTAAACGAGCAGGAGAAATGAGCATTAGAACCTACAAGCTGAGAGAGCCAGAAATTAAGACCAGATATCAGGGGCTTATTGCTGCAGCGGTGAGCAACACAGACGAACAACCTGATGACTTGGAAACCCTCTGGATTAAATTCAAGGATATCATAAAGACAGCTGCTGCAGAAGCATGTGGTGAAGTCCGACTTGGGAACCAGAGAAAGAGGACACCTTGGTGGACAGAGGAAGTCAAAGAGAAAATAAGAGAGAAGAAAATGGCATGGAAACAATACTTAGGAGCTAAAAACACAACAGGACAAATGGAAAAATATAGAGAATATGTGACACTCAGAACAGAAGTAAAGAACAAAGTGCTAGCAGCAAAACAGAAGTCCTGGGAAGAATTTGGAGAAAAGCTAGAAAAAGATGCACAAGAAAACCAGAAATTGTTCTATAAGACCCTAAAGAACATGAGGAAGGAAAAACAATGCCCTCTCAAATTTATAAAGAACAAGCAAGGCAAATTGCTTACTGCCCCGAAGGAAGTAATGGAAAGATGGAAAGAATATTTCTCAGAACTCCTTGATGGTGAGCAAGGTCAAACATCAGAAATGATAACCACTAGCACAGAAGAGGAAACCAATGGTGATGAAGATGACATAAAGATGGAAGAACTGAAGGCAGCACTGGAGAAAATCAAGATGGGCAAAGCAGCAGGGCATGATGGTATAACACCAGAAATGGTTAAGTACATGGGAGCATCAGGCGACCTGTTACTCTTAAGGGTCCTACAGGCAGCATGGTGCAACAAGACCATACCAAAGGATTGGGAGATCGCCATCATAACACCAATTTTCAAAAAGGGTGACAATCGACAGTGTGGAAACCATAGAGGCATATCCCTTCTCAGTGTCCCTGGTAAAATCTACTCTAGAATCCTAGAGCAGAGACTCCGACGCCTAGCTGAGCCACAATTGGATGAGGTCCAGTGCGGATTCCGAGCAAACCGAAGTACTCAAGACCTAATCTTCACACTCAGACAGCTGAGTGAAAAGGCCCTTGAGTATAAGAGTGAGATCCATCTTTGTTTCATAGATCTGGAAAAGGCGTTTGACAGGGTCCCTTGGAGCAAACTTTGGGACTGTTTGGCAAGGAAGAATATTCCAGCACCTCTGATTCATGCTATACAGAGCTTCTACAAGTCTTGCAGAAATTATGTGAGGACAGCAAACCATAAGTCAGAAGAGTTCAGGACCACCACTGGTGTAAGACAAGGTGATATCCTGTCACCTTATCTTTTCATACTCCTTATGGACGATGTCATCAAGGCATGTAAGGAGAGAACAAGAAAGTATTCAGTGGGGTACTGGAAGATGAGACAGGTCTATATTTCAGAGCTGGCATTTGCTGATGATGTTGCCCTGATTGCTACATCAGAGGCACATCTCCAATCCAACCTGCAAGTCTGGAAGGAAGAGCTGGAGAAGAGAGGGATGGTCATAAGCAGCTCTAAAACAAAATCCATGGTGATATCACGAGAAGAAAGAAGACATCAGATTAAGCTGGGAGAACAGGTCCTGGAGCAGGTCGACCACTTTAAATACCTCGGAGCTATTATAGATCGAAAGGGAGGCATCAAAGAAGAGTTGGCCACTCGAAAAGCAGCAGCTGGGAGACTTTTTCAGGCCATAAATCTAGGATTCCTCAGCAAGAGAGAGGTTGGTAAGAAAACGAAGATGGCTGTATACCGCTCCACCTATGTCCCAGTCTTGACATATGGATGCGAGTCATGGGCAATGACTACAACCCATAAAAGCCAGATCCAAACCTCAGAAATGAGGTATCTGAGGAAGGTGGTTGAAGTAACAAGAAGAGACATGGTATGCAACCAGACGATACGTCAAGGCCTAAAATGCCACCCCTACATACCCAAGTAGAACAGTCCCAACTAAGATGGTTTGGCCATGTCTGCAGAATGGGAGAAGATCGGCTACCACGACAAGCATGGGAAACAAAGAGCCAAGGATCCAGACCCCGAGGACGACCCCGAGTCCGCTGGGAGGACAACATTAGACAATCTTTGAAGGACCGAGGACTAGAATGGAACCAGGCCAGGAGGAAGACAGCCGATAGAATAGTCTGGCGCTCTCTCTTCCAAACCTCTACACCTCACGGTAGAAGGGGAACGACTAAGTAAGTAAGTAAGTAAGTAAGCAGAAGAGAACTTGGTAAACATTGCGCCGAAGAAAATAAAGCCATCGACAGAATCTGGAAAATAGGAAATGGATAGACAGAAAAATTAACAACGAATTGTAAGAAATAATTCAGGCCATTGAATTGTTTGTATATTAAAAAAAAAAAAAAGAATGGTGGGCATTTCGTAGGCACAGAAGAGAACTAGGAAGTTCTTCGAAGAAATTGAAAAAAAAAAACAACAAAACTTAGACCTTTGTGACGTACGTCTAGTTTGACTAGTGAATTTTCCCTGATATGATGGATGATTTAAAGGGACCTTTAGCTTTTCATAACATTAGAACCCCTGAACATTTGTTGTAACTTTTCGTTTGCCAGAACGCATTCCACCGGGACTCATGTAGGATACAGCGACGAGATCAAAGAGACAGACCGAGGGATCTTAAGGGAGACTATCGGCGCTATCAAAGACAGTAGTTTTCCCTGATACGAGACGCAGTTGCTTGCCGCTAATTTCGCGTCTCGGTGTCAATCGAGCGAACGGGGGAAAGCGAAACGGGCAGCAGCGAGCGGATACGAAGACCAGGGGGCGGCTTCATCTCTTGATTTGGTGGTCAGATCCCCAAAAGTTCGTGAGATCAAATAAGTTGTCAAGTTTATCATGTCCCACTCAACTTACATTTCATTTTAGCTAAATAGACCATGTAGAACTAGACACGTTATCACTCGCTGGCCAGATCTTTACAGAAGCACTAGCTTTATTGAAATCTTGTTATAGATTTTCCCCTGGATTTTATATATATTTGCAGTGATTTCTATTTCTGTGCAAAGCGGTAATATATATTGTGTAAAGTGATCAGTGGTCTAGTCATTCTATTTCAAAGGGATTCTGTGTTAATTTAAATCTATTTAATTAAACCATCTCAAGAGTTCCAGTTTTATATATAATGATCTATCTATTATATTATTTCAAAAGATAATAGATGCTTAAATTAACTTTTAAAGTCGCGAAGGAATTTATAATTAATAAATTCAGTTAAGTCCTAGTTTTATAGATGTGGGTTTTTAACCACTAGAATTCGCGCAGTGTTTATTAAATACATAATTAAATACTCGAGTGTATTATAGGCTTAACGGGAAATTCATCGCGCTTTAGAAGGTTATTTGTTTTCGGTATATTACATGTCTTTTTTTTTCTTTCATACAGAGTGATCGTAACCTGTGCGATCCCAGCATTAAGAAAGCAATAAAGAAATCAATCTAAGCAAAGCAAAGCATAAACAGTGTGTAGAGTTCCCCTGACGCAGAACTTGTTGAGACTGTGTAAATTTTTAATCTTTGAGGCGATTCTATGTTTGGAATTCCGCTATCTAACTTATAGCAAAGAAAGCACACCCAAAGACAAATTTAACGCACCATCAAACAACTTAAGTCGTAACGGGAAGAAGAACACTGGCCCGAGCTTTGTTAGTTTACTGACACAGAGAGATAATTCATAATTTCCTGAACAGTGATGTGACTAGTTTTCTCACTGGACTTAAACCATACCTCACGGATAAAGTGTACCAGCACGCGTAAGAATTTTATTATCCGCGGCATAGTCAAATAGACCACACCATCCTCACCCCGGTATCAGAGACCGTGCCCTCCCATAGAAACTGTTATTAAGAAAAGAGACACAACTACAGATTCATTTTCCAGCGATTACGGGACCCTTTTATGTGCTGACCGCCTACCCGATAATCTGGGGCTAGAACTTGAACAAACACTCATACATTTAGTTGAGGTGTAACTGCTGTTGTGTTATTCTATGGAGTGCAAGATTTTTTCACAATCGGTAAGTGAGAGCAAGATGAGTGAAGGCCTTTGCTAGCGCGTGTATGAATGACAGGAAATTAATTCTTTTGTGTGACCATTTTGTTAACTTGCTTACCTGGTAACATATATCTTTTCTGTATACCCTACATTGTTCCTTTAAGTGGGATAGTTGATAATTTGTTAACTCTGTTTAAAACCACCTCCTTTCCATTTGCTTAGTAAAGGGAAGAACAGCTGGGAAGAACAGGTTTTTTTTTTTTCTATCACTTATACCTAACTTGGTAACACCTCTTTCAGAGTAATTAACTTTACTGTTAGGTTAACGTACCCGTGTTCCTGATATTATCTATCTCTGGACTGGGTTTGTCTTTGTCTAATGAGCGGGAAGGGCTTAGTCGATACCAATCTTCTTCACCCCCTCCCAAACTTGTTATTTGCATTTGTGTACTTATGATAATTTATGTAATATCTGATATTTTTAGTGATTGATGTTTTAAAGTGAATAAAATCACCTAAACTCATTTAGTTCTGTGTGTTGGATATACCCAAAGCCCAACTTTTCCCCTATTCGTTTAATATAGTTTGTATCAACGTCGTGTGTGTGTTTGAAAACACCGAATCGGTGTGCGCGCAGATGCGAGTCTGGAAAACTGGCAAATAATTGTTTGACCAGGAGAGTGAAAGAGAAGATTGAGAGACACGATTTGTCGTAAATAAGTCTGTCTTTACTCTCCTCCAGCACGCTGTGAAGTAACTATTAAATCTCTACATTTTCTATCACTGAGCTTTCCATCATCATTTTCCACTCTAAACCGGACCACTATTTCTACGACTCTTTTCTCTCAAAATAAATTTACGACAATATTTGGCCGGCTCGCCGGGATAATTTTGAGATACATTTGATGCACACATATTTGTGGGCTGGTTCTGGGATCTTGAGCTACATTTGAGGCAATCGCATAGCCGGGTTAAAGATATTTTGAGTCTGATTTAGTTTGGGTCTAACTAGGTAGAGTGTGAATGATTTGTCTTTGTGAATTAGGGAAATAAATAAATAATTACACCCCTAGACAAACGTTCTTTAAGTATTTGGGTTGTCCACACAGCATATTTACAGGTTGTTTTTCTCTCCACAGCAGTAGAAAGTACAGATAAACAAATATATTTGCTATTTTTATTATCCTCTGGCGGAGATAATTATATTTCTTTCTTTATAAAAGTTGCTGGGATTGCGTGATTGTTTTACAGTCACTAAGGTTTTTGAAGTTAAGAAGAGTTGAGCTTAGCTAAAGACGGATTGTTCTGATTTTTAAAAATTAAGTTAACAACGTCTCATCTCAATAATTGACTTTAGGGACGGAGTTTGTTGTCAGAGATTTAAAATTTAGGGGAAATTTTTTTTTTCCTTTTAAATTGTTTTAATATAAATTTTTCTCTACTGTTAGTAAAAGTAGATTCTTTTCCAGTGTAACTTACCATTTAGTGGCATAGTCGCTTGCGTTTAGAGCCTTAATTGCCAGATAATAGCAGCGATAAGTTTGCACAGTACAGGTAGGAGGTAACACAGGTAAATTTGTACTTGTTTTTTTTTTCTCGTAGCGGTTCAGAGTTCCTCCCTTTCGCGTTTCTTCTTACTAGTTCTCTAAGCATACTTCATCTTATTCTTTAACAATGGCAGAGAGGATAAAGATGAGGTCCATCTTGAGGCTGGAAGCGAAAGAGGCAGGATTAGATGCAGAAGCTGCAAACGCGTTTATTAACCAGGAATTGGAAATATATGACGCGGAGCAACAGAGAGCCGAAGCTGAGAGGAAGGCAAAGCAACAGAGAGCCGAAGCTGAGAGGAAGGAAGAGAAAGAAAGAACAGAGAGGAGAGAAGCCCAGGAGAGGGCAGATAAGAAAGAAGCGGAAGAACGTCTTTTGGAACAGAAGAAAATTGAAGCAGAGATGGAAACTCGCAGAGAGAGAGAGAGAGAGACAAGGAAAGACAGCATCAACTGGCGCTTAAGGCTCTAGAGAGTCGGGGCGCCTCTACTTCGACTAACGGAGAGCCGTCTTCGCCCCAGTCTCAATCAATGGACCTCTCCAGTACTCAATCTGCCCAATTAACTGCTATGTCGTTTTCTTTAGAATCTTTTCCTAGCCCTAACGAAAAAATTGACAGCTACCTAGAAAAATTCGAGAGACTCGCGAATCTTTATGGGTTAGAGAGTACCCGCTGGGCGCTCAAACTTTCAACGTCACTGAAAGGCAATGCTTATGACGTGTACACAAAGCTGGGACCGAATCAACATGATTACGACATGTTGAAAAAGGCCTTACTACAGCAGTTTGAGATGACTGCCCGAAAGTTTCTGCAGTTGTTCAGAAACAGCCGAAAAGAGAGCACGGAAACATTTCCCCAGTTCTCTTCACGTCTCACGGGTTATCTGACAAAGTGCATTGAATTATCTGACCTACCTCTTTCATATGAGGGACTCCTCGAACTTGTTCTTGTGGAGCAGATAAAATCCACTTTGTCGAATGAAACACGTAGATTTTTGGCTGAACAGGGGGCAGTCAGGCTTGAAGACATACTCAATAAAGCCGAACGCTATAGCAATGCAATGGCCGAACTTCCCAGCACTAAACGTAAACCCACCGATGAGCCATCTCGAAAACAGAATCTAGAACAGGCATCCTATTCTTCCACTTCCTCTCAACATTATAACCAACGAGATAACAATACCCAGAAACCTCCCCAGGAAAAATCGAAATTCTACAAAACCCGATACCCCCCCAACAACAATTCTGATCAACCCAACAAGCCTACGTGGCAGCGCGGCCACCAAGGTCAAGGAAAAGGGAAGACCCCTACACCAGGAACGTCTGATCAGGGCAAACAAACCGGTGCAAACCGCATTGGATGTTTGCATACAGCCTCGAAAGGTAGAGTCAATGTCAGTGATTCTCAACCTGAGGGGGACCGACCCTCAACTCGAGGAACTGTAATTTTGAACGGTACCTCCACTACTTGTCTTTTTGACACTGGATTAAGTTTTGATTGTATTGTCGCTAGGCACCTAGTCAAACCCGGTCAGGAGACAGAGGAAACCGTCAAACTTAGTGGAGTTTTCAGGAGTGATGCACCCAGGACGCTTCCTATCGCACTGGTAGAAATACACTCTGACTTTGTCAGAGGAGTTATTAAAGCGGCCATAATGGATGATCCGATCTACCCAGTTATCCTGGGATGTAGATATGTGTTCATTGGGAGACCTAAGGAGCCGATTGTGGCAGCGGTAACCACAAGAGGGCAAGCCAAGAAGGAGAGGGAGCCTGCGCCAAACTTGTTGCCGAATGAACTGAAGGAGGCGCAACAAAAGGACCCTACTCTGGCGCCCTGCTTTAAAAAACTGCCCATGGCTAAGGACCCCAGACACAACGGAGACATCTTTTCTAAGGATGGTGTATTGTATCGTAGAACGGGCAACCCGGACACGGGGAATAACCAGCTCCTAGTACCGACGCAGTACAGAAACCAGATCTTAGAAATGGGGCACTCTCTTCCCTTTAGCGGACACATGGGACAAAACGCCACTATTCAGCGAATAAAAAACCACTATTGGTGGCCAGGAATGAACTCTGACATTGTCAGGTACGTGAAATCCTGCGCCCAGTGCCAACGGGTAGCACCCAAGCACTTGACACCCCCAGTACCTATGGGGCAAATGCCAATAGTAGGGACTCCATTTGAACGGGTTGCTGTCGACATTATTGGTCCTCTGGAAAAGACCAAAAGAAGGAACAGGTTCATCCTGACCTTAGTTGACACTTGCACTATGTGGGCCGAAGCCGTACCGCTACCATGCACTAATTCCAAGCATGTCGCAGAAGCCCTTGTGCAAATTTTTACACGGTTGGGATTCCCTCAACAAGTTTTGACGGACAATGGATCCCAATTCCGTAGCCTGTTAATGGAGGAGATCTTTAAGATCTTGAGGGCCAAACATATCCACACAAGTCCCTACCATCCGGCCGGAAATGGGCTCGTGGAACGTTTTAACGGTACCCTCACCATGATGTTACGTAAGCTGGGTCAGGAGAAACCGGAAGACTGGGACCAATATATATCGGCTGCCTTATTCGCCTACCGAGAGGTACCCCAAGCGTCTACGGGTTTTGCGCCAGCTACACTTTTATTTGGCAGACCTATTAAGGGGCCACTAGAAGCCTTACTTCGGTCCCTGACAGACCAGAAGGCTGACGAGACAGTCGTCTCTGCAAGCAAGTATGTATCTGAGCTTAAGGAAAGGCTAAAGCTAGGATGGGATCTAGCTACTACCAACCTTAAGAAAGCCCGCGCTAAAATTACTAAAAGATACAACAAAGCTGCAAAAGAGAGAGAACTACAACCAGGGGAGAAAGTCCTATTGCTACTTCCAACCGGAAGCAATAAACTTCGCATCGGATGGCAAGGACCGTTTACCGTCCTTAAAAAGATCTCACGTACCAACTACAAGATCTCCATCAAAGGAAAGGAGAAGGTCTTCCACATAAATCTGCTAAAGAAATATTTGGAAAGACCGGTGCCATCCTCCGAGCATCTCCTGGCTGTCGCCATAGCAACGGAAGACGAGGAAGATGATGATGGTTGCATGGAGTATCCACTGCAACCCACAGAATCCTTTAAAGATGTCAAGTTCGGCGACAATCTCTCACCAGAACAACAAACAGAAACTAGGGCTCTACTAAAACAGTACAGTGCAGTTTTAACGGATGTACCTGGTCGAACAAATCTCATTGAATTTGATATGAAATTAACAAACGAGACCCCTGTTCAAACCAGAGTTTACCCCATCCCGTACGCTAAAGCTGATGCACTTCGCGGAGAAATAGACAAGCTGCGTCAGGCAGGAATTATCAGTGAGTCTACATCTCCTTACAGCTCGAGCGTAGTGCTGTTGCAGAAGCCCAATAAGGAAGTTCGGCTGTGCATTGATTACAGGTTGCTAAACGCTGTAACGGAATTCCAGCCCGAACCTCTCCAAACTGTTTCTGAGTTGTTCACCAAGCTCAGCAAAGCTAAGATCTTCTCCAAGATTGACCTCAGTAAAGGTTATTATCAAATACCAGTCAAGGAGGAAATTAAACCTTTGTTAGCTTTCAGCACTAGTGAAGGACATTACACATTTAACGTGATGCCGTTCGGTTTGCATAACGCACCAGGAGTGTTCACCAGGATGATGAGGAAGCTTCTAGAACCTTTGCAAAGTCCCCATATCCATAATTTCATGGATGACATCTTAATTGCATCGGAAACCTATGAAGAACATATTGCTACGGTTGCTATGCTCCTCAGGAGACTACAGGAAACGGGTCTCACAGCCAGACCTAGCAAATGTCTCATCGGGTTTGAACAGTTAGACTTCCTGGGGCACACTATTTCTCACGGATGCAGTTGGCCTATTAAGAAGAACGTGGAGAAAATAGTGGCAGCAAAAAGACCCCGAACGAAGAAAGACGTACGTTCCTTCATATCGCTATGTGCATACTATCAGAAGTACATCCAGAACTTCAACGGACTGACGGCACCTCTGACTGACCTCACAAAGAAAGGTTGTCCTGATAAGGTCATATGGGATCAAAAGTGCGAACACGCGTATAGCACTTTGAAAGGACAGTTGTCTGCATACCCCATTTTGAGGTTGCCTGACCTCAAGAAACCTTTTGTACTGAGAGTCGACGCGTCAGGTCAGGGCATCGGGTCAACACTGCTTCAAGCCGATGACAGTGACCTGAACATGCTATTTCCAGTTGCCTATGGCAGTCGGAAATTAAATAAAGCGGAACGGAACTACAGCGTAGTTGAAAGGGAATGTCTTGCTCTGATTGACGGTATCAGACGCCATCATGAGTTTCTTTATGGTACATCGTTCACGGTGCAAACAGACCACGCTCCGTTAGCATTTCTTGGTGCCAATAAAGAATTTAACGCTAGGATCATGCGTTGGGCCCTCCTTCTAAGCGTCTATTCTTTCAAAGTGGAATATATTCCGGGAAGACAGAATGTCGGGGCTGATTTTCTGAGTAGAAACTGGTCTACAGAGGAAGAAGAGCAAACTGAAGATACCACTCATCCTAAAATCACCAATCAGGTCACCTCCATTGTCAAAAATGAAAACATGAAAAATGGTTTCATGTCTAAAAGTGGGGACGATTGTGACGTACGTCTAGTTTGACTAGTGAATTTTCCCTGATATGATGGATGATTTAAAGGGACCTTTAGCTTTTCATAACATTAGAACCCCTGAACATTTGTTGTAACTTTTCGTTTGCCAGAACGCATTCCACCGGGACTCATGTAGGATACAGCGACGAGATCAAAGAGACAGACCGAGGGATCTTAAGGGAGACTATCGGCGCTATCAAAGACAGTAGTTTTCCCTGATACGAGACGCAGTTGCTTGCCGCTAATTTCGCGTCTCGGTGTCAATCGAGGAACCGAGCGAACGGGGGAAAGCGAAACGGGCAGCAGCGAGCGGATACGAAGACCAGGGGGCGGCTTCATCTCTTGATTTGGTGGTCAGATCCCCAAAAGTTCGTGAGATCAAATAAGTTGTCAAGTTTATCATGTCCCACTCAACTTACATTTCATTTTAGCTAAATAGACCATGTAGAACTAGACACGTTATCACTCGCTGGCCAGATCTTTACAGAAGCACTAGCTTTATTGAAATCTTGTTATAGATTTTCCCCTGGATTTTATATATATTTGCAGTGATTTCTATTTCTGTGCAAAGCGGTAATATATATTGTGTAAAGTGATCAGTGGTCTAGTCATTCTATTTCAAAGGGATTCTGTGTTAATTTAAATCTATTTAATTAAACCATCTCAAGAGTTCCAGTTTTATATATAATGATCTATCTATTATATTATTTCAAAAGATAATAGATGCTTAAATTAACTTTTAAAGTCGCGAAGGAATTTATAATTAATAAATTCAGTTAAGTCCTAGTTTTATAGATGTGGGTTTTTAACCACTAGAATTCGCGCAGTGTTTATTAAATACATAATTAAATACTAGAGTGTATTATAGGCTTAACGGGAAATTCATCGCGCTTTAGAAGGTTATTTGTTTTCGGTATATTACATGTCTTTTTTTTTCTTTCATACAGAGTGATCGTAACCTGTGCGATCCCAGCATTAAGAAAGCAATAAAGAAATCAATCTAAGCAAAGCAAAGCATAAACAGTGTGTAGAGTTCCCCTGACGCAGAACTTGTTGAGACTGTGTAAATTTTTAATCTTTGAGGCGATTCTATGTTTGGAATTCCGCTATCTAACTTATAGCAAAGAAAGCACACCCAAAGACAAATTTAACGCACCATCAAACAACTTAAGTCGTAACGGGAAGAAGAACACTGGACCGAGCTTTGTTAGTTTACTGACACAGAGAGATAATTCATAATTTCCTGAACAGTGATGTGACTAGTTTTCTCACTGGACTTAAACCATACCTCACGGATAAAGTGTACCAGCACGCGTAAGAATTTTATTATCCGCGGCATAGTCAAATAGACCACACCATCCTCACCCCGGTATCAGAGACCGTGCCCTCCCATAGAAACTGTTATTAAGAAAAGAGACACAACTACAGATTCATTTTCCAGCGATTACGGGACCCTTTTATGTGCTGACCGCCTACCCGATAATCTGGGGCTAGAACTTGAACAAACACTCATACATTTAGTTGAGGTGAAACTGCTGTGGTGGTATTCTAGGGAGTGCAAGATTTTTTCACAATCGTTTAGTATAGTTTGTATCAACGTCGTGTGTGTGTTTGAAAACACCATAGGTCATATTTAGACGCATAAAACATAAGTCTGTCTTTACTCTCCTCCAGCACGCTGTGAAGTAACTATTAAATCTCTACATTTCTATCACTGAGCTTTCCATCATCATTTTCCACTCTAAACCGGGCCACTATTTCTACGACTCTTTTCTCTCAAAATAAATTTACGACAACCTTAAAAAAAATCATTGACAACATAGGTCATATTTAGACGCATAAAACATATTGGGTACATAAGGTAAAGGAACCCGTTACACGCCCATTGAGGCATATTGGGAATATGGTGTTAGGCCCATATTATCTTGACCGTCGGCACACTAGGGGTGATGTGGTCGGCATCACGCCGGCCGCCTTAACCTTCCCATAGTTGCTCTGGTACCCAATTGGGGCTGGGTTGACCCAGGAGCCGTTTGTGGCCTAAAAAAATCCCACCTCATCTGGGGATCGAACCATAGACCACTGCGCTAGGAAGCCACTGCACTAACCACTATGCTACCGCGGCTCCTTATATTGGATACATAAAGACACATAATATTATTGAAAACAATGAATGACGGAAAGGCAGAAAGAGAGAGAGCACGAGTACTAAAGCAACGAAAGTAAGAAGACAATATCAAGAAGTGCAGACAAATAAGATATTGGAGCATGGCATTAAGAGTTGCACAAAAACAAGATATCAGAGAATATCATTAAGAAATGTACGTAAACAAGATATCAGATTATATCATTGTGACAGGGGCTAGGTGTTACCTCATACCCAAGACCCGTGCACCAAGAAAATTTATAAAGGATCGTTTGGCAGGGGTTGCAATTATTGGTTGCTTGCAACCCTCTCAGCAGCAGACTTAACAATTCAAGCAACCCAAAGCCTTATGCAGATCAACATTTAATTCTACCGAACAGAACCGAACACAAAATCCAACAAACAATCAAGATATCAGATTATCTTCTTAGTCTGTTCTCACATCTAGACCGGTTTCGCCGCTTGGTGCCTAACCACTCGTAAACAGATATCGCGATTATTGCTCCAGAATATCATATACACAACTAGAGCAAAAACACTACTAATATGTAGGCTTATTATGGCCTTGTAATAAATCTGCTTGAAGATAACGTGATCAAAAGGCACTAAACCACATAGACAACATGACTGCCCAGATGGGGCCAGCGCCGAGAACGACAGATCTCAAGATGGCGCTGTCACATCATTAAGAAATGAACGTAAACAAGATATCAGAATATATCATTAAAAAGTGCACATAAATAAGATATCAGATTATACCATCAGTAGGTGTACAGAAATAAGATATCAGAGTAAGGGGTGCACATAAATAAGATATCAGAGTATATCATCAAAGGTGCACATAAATAAGATATTATTTATGCATCAAGGGGTTCAGAGAAATAAGACGTCAGAGTGTGCCATCAACAGATACGCAGCAACAAGATTACAGAGTATACTATGAAGGCCAGAAACAAATTGATGGCGATCCACTGCCGCCAACAGTCGTTGTGGAGACAACACTTTATCTGATCTGATTGACTGGCATTTTGACAATGTTTGGCTGAATATGGAAGATCGGAAGATCACTATATCGAAAGAAAAAAAACTAACACAAAAATTGCACTGTCTTTTTAAACTCACAATTAACAAGTCACACTTATTGGCCGTGGGATGAGTAGCGTGACAGGTTATTTATTCAGTCCCCCCCCCCCAACCTTTGGAGCACAGTACCACCACTGCAGCTGGGTGAAGGGAACGTGCCCCTAAGCATGTATGTGCTCGTGCAGCGGTGATTTCTATAGCACGTTGTATTACATGTATGGAGGCATATCTAGAGTCATCCTTATATGACCACCAGCTAAGCACAGTGTTACAGTATTCAAATGTGGAAGTGAAGATGTCTGTGAGGTTAATTACACCCTCATTGACTCTTGAAATCATCAACACACTTCCAGGGATTCCCCCTATGGTGAAACTTGTTGAGAACCCAACATTGCACGCTACGCTGGCAGGAGTCACTTGAGCCCCAGACGTAACTCTGGCTTTTTACCTGGTTGGTTGCATGCAGAAGGATCTTACTATAGGCCCATAATGGGCAAGGGGAGCTGAGAAGTGGTTGTGTGCAGGGCGTGACAATTCCTTGGGAGAGCCCAGAACCAGAGCACAGTATTTTAGCTCTTTTAGCTCTGCATATTTGAAGAGCCCCATTGGATGGCGCGGGATGCATAGGATGCCACGCACTTCTTACTCCTAGCTTGGGAATAGATGTGATGGTCCTTTAAAAGCCAACCAAGCTGGAGAAACTGGAGCTCATGACTTCAACTCAACACGTTTCAGAATAGCAGAAAAGCCACAGGAAAAGCCTAGATCTAGATCAGTGTTTCTCAACGGGGGCGGTACAGCCCCCTGGGGGCGTTTTCAAGATGTCTGGGGGCGTTCTGGTGGGTCGCAACGATTGGGGGTCGTTACTTCCATTCAGGGGGGCGTTGTGTACATTTTTACAAGAATCAATATGAAACAGTTACAAAAGATATTCCCCTTCGCATAGCTTGTAAACACGACAGTTTTTATTTGCCCTGCGTCCCATGGAGTGTTTCAAGGATTCCAAACGCAAAATTTTAGTTTCTGGGATGTTACCATTGTCAGGAGACAGTAGAGTTTTTGGATTCAATCAAAGAAGAATTTAGCACCGAAGGAGAAGTATTGCGAAACGATGTGGCCTACTACCTGCTAACAATCAAACGAACAACTGAAAGAGTTGCTCAGCCTAGGAACTGCTCAACATAACGCAAGAAACCAAGTAAACGAGCAGGAGAAATGAGCATTAGGACCTACAAGCTGAGAGAGCCAGAAATTAAGACCAGATATCAGGGGCTTATTGCTGCAGCGGTGAGCAACACAGAAGAACAACCTGATGACTTGGAAACCCTCTGGATTAAATTCAAGGATATCATAAAGACAGCTGCTGCAAAAGCATGTGGTGAAGTCCGACTTGGGAACCAGAGAAAGAGGACACCTTGGTGGACAGAGGAAGTCAAAGAGAAAATAAGAGAGAAGAAAATGGCATGGAAACAATACTTAGGAGCTAAAAACACAACAGGACAAATGAAAAAATATAGAGAATATGTGACACTCAGAACAGAAGTAAAGAACAAAGTGCTAGCAGCAAAACAGAAGTCCTGGGATTCAACAACAAATTGACATTATATAAAAATAATCTTAGTCGCCGAGAACTTTCTCATTTTCCATGTTTACTGCAGTTAGGTGGGGACAGGCTTAAAGATTCAGATTTAGAGGTTTATTGCAGTCATTGGGACGCTATTAAAAATGATATGAGCATAAGATTTAAAGACTTGCAAGAACTAATAATACCGGATTGGGTGATTAATCCATTTGAATCAGACGTGGAACAAGTTAGTCAACATTTACAAGAAGAATGAATTGAGCTACAAAATGACTTCGAGGCAAAAGCACGATTCAGTCACACACATTACGAAAAATGTTGGATCCAGCAGAGGCTTGCGTATCCCGTTCTTTGGTGTGAAACTAAATTGCTAATTACAGTATTCCTAACGTCGTATTTGGTGGAGAATGGGTTCAGTGCAGTAGTGTTGCTACAACAAAAGCAACGAAACCAACTGCAGATTTGTAACAGATGATTTTAACAGACTTAGAACCAAATAGTACAAAACTGGCTGAGTCACACCAAGCGCAAGGATCTCATTAAGCTTCATTAGTAAGTGAATTTTTATATAATTATATCATTATTATCAACTAATAATTTTTTAAACTTTTTCATGTCGTGGCGATGCTATTTACGGCGCCACCGCAGATTGTGCGAAAAGAAGCTGACACAACAAGCAGAAGAGAGGAGAAAACGTCGAAAGGAGCACCAGGAAAATAAGCAGCTGAGGACTGTCACCTCAGGGGCGCATTCCCATAGTCAGTTATGACTGAAGGGGCTATTATTATTATTATTATGCTTTTATAAATTAAAAGGGTGGGGGGGGCCTTTTAAAAATATTAGTTGTCAAAAGGGGGCGCTGCTACTATCAGGGTTGAGAAACACTGATCTAGATAATACCAAGGAGTCTTCAATGTGGTATTGGCTGCAAAAGAGGGAGAAACAGCAGCCTTAGTTAAACAACAACAACACTTTGTATTACGTGATAATGCTGTCAACCCCAAACACAACCTCATATTATCGCATCTTACTACAAGTCTAAATGTGTTGCAATTGAATCGTATACATGGGAGAAGAATACCGTGACAAAAATAATACACAGATTCCTATGGGTTATTTAAACAAGAGAGACAGCCCCAGATTTGCAGAACAGCTGGGCTATGTTGTCTTAGAAAACAGGCAGTTCGTTTTCAAAGTAATGTCCGGCAACAATAAACGCTGACGTAGACACTAGTAACAATGTTAATATGAAATTAATATGAAACAAATATAAAGGTATGTTATCAGGCACTCGCAGGAAATAAAGAAGTAGAACACCAGACAACAGAAAAACAACAGACATGAGTGGCTTACCCAGGATTTGAACACTGGACCTTCCGTGCGACAACCCCGCCTAGCCATGCAAGCGAATCACACTATCCGCTCTGCCATCTACGCATCATCGATGATGCGTAGATGGCAGAGCGGATAGTGTGATTCGCTTGCATGGCTAGGCGGGGTTGTCGCACGGAAGGTCCAGTGTTCAAATCCTGGGTAAGCCACTCATGTCTGTTGTTTTTCTGTTGTCTGGTGTTCTACTTCTTTATTTCCTGCGAGTGCCTGATAACATACCTTTATATTTGTTTCATATTAATTTCATATTAATTTACTGTTTACAGGCCTCAGGTTTCCCTCCCTTATTTGTAACAATGTTACAACAACGACAACAAAAATTATGGTGCTGAGTGCGGGCGTCGAATGAAGAAGTGAGTCTCGTTTATTTATTATTTCTCGGAAATAGAAAAATTGAATCTTTTGACTGGGATAAGACGAGCATGAAACAATATACGTGTTTTCAAGAAGTTTGTAGAACAAGCCAAGAAAGGTTTGAAGAGGGTGTGAGGAGGAATCTAAAAACACACATGGAAGACCACTTTGGCAACTCCAGTGCAATGAATGTTTACTAAGAGGAGACGGAAAGCCCCCGGGGAGAAGACAGTAAACAAAAGGGATCATCACGGAACAACACAACAGGCGGTAAGAGCTGTGGAAATTGGGTCTCGGGATTCGCGCTTCTAAAAATAGTCTTCAAGATGGCAGCTTCTTCAACAAACATTGATCTCAAACCACTGGTAAAATATTTGTATTTGATTACAAAATGTCACCTTCTCTTGTTCGCAAACGTTTTGATACCTGAAACTTTGCTCCAAGGTTTGCGCGGATAAATTATTATTGGGCAAAAAGTCAAAATTGTACTCTCAGGTGGCAGAACAACACAAGCAATGCAATTGGTGTGTGAACCAAATTAAGCCTGCAGGTTTGTTTTGCTGAAATTTCCACGCACGAAAACTTTAAAAAACAAAAAAAAAAAAACCGAAATACGAGTCCGCTCATCAACCTCCTCTACACAAAAAAGAAAAACAAAAAAAGCCTCAGGGAACAAAATCAGAAAGTGAAAGTACATGCCTGGCGTCTTTATGATTGACACGGACTTAACTTTAATACTGCATCAAATAACCATGTTTTGAAAAACTCTGTCTGAAAATATGAGCAGAGATTTGCATGTGTGAGGGGTCGCAAAGATCATTAACAGTTTGTCAAAAGGAGTAAAATAAAAAATGAAAAAATAATGCCATAAAAGTTTATCAAGCAAATTTAGGTAACTCAAGCAGCTAATTAATAACTCAGTTAGCTACTTTGGGGGCAGAGTTCAGTGATGACATGACAAAATTCATCTTGCTTTTCTGCCACTTTCCTTCAGATTCATCGTGTCTTTCTTTTCTATCACTGTGTGTTGTTTTATCTTCCCTATTCCCACTTTTGCTATGTGTTCTATGGCTCTGTTTCACTGCCTGAGAAAGTTACGACCAAAATAAGTATCTTCATTGTATGGCTAATACACCTTTTTCAGTAGGAGTGTTGCCTCGTTTTTGGTGTGGAGCACTCCGTTCAACCTAAACACAAGATCCGCCGGCTATAGTAGGGCGCCAATGCAAATATAAGAGACCATTGCATCTCACATCTTCTTTTATAAGGTTCTGCGGCATCTCGTTCTGCTGCGTCACAGCCTGGCGAGCCATAATTCAATGTTCCCCATAAGTAACTTTTTTTAAACGCCAGTATATATATATATTCCCCATATATATATTACCAATATATATATTATATTATAAACGATTCATATATATATATATATATATATATATATATAACCAAATGGTACAGTCTCCCCCCGTGTTGTCTCTGGGGTGTCTCTGAAGAGACAAAGAAAGAATAGGACTAATGCATCCTCGGGCATGTCGTACATGGCGACTAATATGAGGAAGAGAACCTGGTCACCTCACCTTATAAAGCCGTGAACTAGTATACTGAAGTCTCTAACACTTCACTGACCTTTGGCAGTATCAGTTATGGGACTATCTCTTCCGTGTTAATGACCTATTAAGAAATCCGATTCATGTGACAGAATTAGCGGGCCGATCTCCTCTCCTCTCCAGTAGTCAGTTACATTTGTTGTGAGTACTGATAACGTGAAATTTCCGTGGTCGGCACATTTCTTTTTCTGCTATCAAGCAGATATTAGCTATTTTCTAATCATCTTACACTCCTTTCAGTAATAATTCGTCTTGTCTGTGTACCTTGACCATCCCTGCTGAGAGAGTAGACAGGTGATGCAATATTGACCGACAGTCATGCTGGTAAAATTCTCGTGTACCAAACCTTGGCTTTTTCTGTTGTCCAAGTGTTCTACTTCTTTATTTCTTACGAGTGCCTGAAAACATACCTTTATGTTTGTCTAATATTAATTTACTGTTTACAGGCCTCGGGTTTCCCTTCCTTATGTGTTATTTATGTTTATACAATACCAGAAACCTACCCTCTGTTCTATACTAATGTCCTTAAGTCTTCTACTATTTACTGGACCCAGTATCAAGGTCTTTGTCTTGTTTGGACTGACACATACTGTTAATAGGAGAACAACAGAAGTGATTGCGTCATTTAAGGGCTGAGTTGCCCACTGTATACTTCCGGTGTTATCTTGTGTGTTTCGTACTGATAAATAGCCAGCAAAGCATCTTTTTTTGGGGATGCCTAGCTGGCCGTGGGGTCAGTGTGATTCGCTTGATAGCTAGGCGGAGTTGTCGTACGGAAGGTACGGGGTTCGAACCCTGGGTAAGCCACTCACGTCTGTTGTTTTTCTGTTGTCCAAGTGTTCTACTTCTTTATTTCTTACGAGTGCCTGAAAACATACCTTTATGTTTGTCTAATATTAATTTACCGCGCCGGATTAGCACAACGTATGCCCAGGCAGTTTAGTTAGCGCTGATATGGCGATTTGGATTCCCTAATTACTGTCGAGAAGAGTCAATGACCAGATGGTTACACGAGGGTCGGTGTTTGCACAAGGACGGGGAGATAAATTACCCATCTGCGGACATATTACAAACATGCCCCTGGAAGACAGAATTAGGTAATAGCATCCGGATAGAAGTATTACGAAGATATTACTTGAGATAAAAGTAAGAAGTTATTTGTAATCACTGACGAGAATAGTACAGAAATCTCACTTCCATATTTGGAAGACATGACCTGTGAATTAACGCACAGAAATTTCCTAGTGGAAATATGTTGAAATACCCCACCAAAATACACAGGTTTTGAAACGATTGGAGGGCATTCGAAACATAGGAAGAACAAAATTCATGATTGGACCCTACCTAAATCGTAACAAAGTACTGTAGGGGAAACGATGTGTAATATAACCTGGCACCTTAGTTAGTTTAGAACACTTTGAAAATTCACCTCGCGCCAAGAAGACAACCAGATCTTGCCATAGTTAAGAACAGCAGCAGATTTCATTTATCAGACCGGACCTTGTTTGAGCATCTTGAGGACTTAGAGCCCAGGAAAACGCTACCATTTTAACACGGAAAACCGGAATCAAAATGGGAATTATTGACACAAAGTCAAAATGGGAATTATTGCTAAAATAACAACACCACAGACCACGTGTAAGAGGCATCGTCAATCTGCCTTAAACGATATCTCTAAGCCAGCAGTCTGTGAGCCTAAAGATTGGCGTAAGTTGTACATTTTGAATTCTCTGTTTTGCATTATTAACACATGAACTAATATGTATATATTGACATGTGAATATTAATATGTGAAAATTGTTAGTGGATGTCCAAGTCATTTGAGGCTGGCAACCTCAGCATATAGAATGATGATTTCATAAACCACCACTGCCAGGGCTGGTGATTGCTTTATTGCGAGTTTCTTACAGAGAACCAAAAGCAGAGGTACCCAAGTTCCAAATGGAGCAGGGAGTGAATGATGAAAGAAATGATGTACATAATCTATATTATTAACATTTTCAACCAGTGTTGATGTAAACATATTCAATCTATATTGTTAAAATTTTCAAACATGGTAGGTGTAAAGGAAAACATATTCAGTTTATATTATTAACCTTTTCAACCAATGTAAAGGTAAATATAAATCTATTCAACCTAAATGTAATGAATGTTTTTCCACTCAATGGGATTAATATTAATTCTCAGCGAGGGTAAAAGTTCTAAGGTAGATGGGATGGTGGAATTGGAAGAGGGGGACACATAAGTATGTGTCGGAAAACGCAATACTCAAGAGGGTATTTGTTCTTTTCTTTTATGACACTAGTTGATGGTACCAGTTGAGGGTACTATCTCAGGAACAAGTGAGGGTATAAGTGGCCTGAAGTCGACGCTAGATACCATCATCAGACGGGTCTTAGAGACGCGGGACCAGCTTGATAGTTACTCCATGACACTTCTTGGAACGTGCTACAACTGTCAAACTTGACCAGTAACGAGTGTGATCCAGTCCTCCATCTACAAAGAACCAAACATCAGCTGGAGCAGAACAGACAAACTTATTGGCAGCCAAGTAAAACTTAAAAGCTGCCAAGTGAACTGTTCATTTTTTCGAAAACCATAACATTACACTGTGATGAATACTTTGTTCTAAACAGTTATTCATTTTTATAACTGTTAAAACTTAATTGATTATTAAATTTGTTACTTGCATAAAGACATAAATAAAGTTGATTTAATCATTTTGAATGTACTACATCCGTTTGTCTCAGACCATTTCTTAAATACACTTAATCAGAGCTATACAATAATAATAAGAGGAAATTCGCTGAATTAACACAGCTGGGGGCTTGAACGAGCTAACGAATTATAACCCCAAGATGCAGCAATAGTGAATACAGTCAGCGACCCATAGCTGTACTGCTTGCATCAGGACCAGCGAACCAGAGCTGGTCAAGACCGTGCTCCACCTCCACGTGGTGGTCCTGGAAACAGTCTGCAGCAGTGCAGTCTGGCTGAGCGAGTGCGGATCGTAATGGGAAGGCAAACCCGGTTCCTAAAAAATGCCGTGCTGAAGTCGGATGTGTCGACCAAAAGGTGCAGATATCACAGCTTAGGCGTAAACAGACACAACGCAACCACCGTCCTTTTCAGGGCGAACGAGGAAGAAGAAGAAGAACGAGCTAACGAATTATAAGAAAACCCCATCCTTCACAAAAGTTGACGGCAGATACTAGAGTTAACATTTGCTCAGCCTCATGCAGCATTGTTCACGCTTTTCTGAATATCTTGTGAATAGTTCCTTGAGCTAGAAGCATCATTATCATTCTATCTACAACTCTGCCTAGAGTAATCTTGTGCGAAGGTAGACACCTTTGAAGGCCCACATTAGTTACTCTTGGGTTTTGGCCAGTATTTGACCACTACTGCAGTGCTAAGGGGTTATATTTTTTAAACACTCGCGGAGATGTAACATATATGTTCGCGTATTTATATGTGATTAATAATTGCAATATTAGGTCGACCATTTATTCCGCCCCCCTCCTCCCCTTCAAACATTTTTAAATCCGAAACAGGCACGCAAAATCGTCACTGGTCTGAGCAACCAAGGGCGTACTGACAGTGATTTGGGCCCCCGGACAATAGAGGTCACTGACCCCTAACCACCCATTCGATATAGATTACTGGTGGAAGAAGGAAGGTGATTTATACAAGAGATATGACCCAATCCACCAACTTAATAGACACCAGTTGACCATCATTTTCCGCTTGAGAACTAGCCACCGGCCAATGCAGATTACTAGGACACCTCTATCGCCTAAGGATATCTCATACGAATGTCCATGTAGAACCGGAATCCAGACCCCTGAACACATTCTCCAAAACTGCCCAACCCATGATGACCCAAGACGTCTGACCTGGCCAGTGGGTGCTGAGCTCAGGCGGAAGCTATGAAGCTGCCGCACTGAACTGGAAAAGACATCGGATCCAACACAAAAATAAGAATCATCAACTCAAATGTCACTGGTCCTGCATCCGTCGAGTGGGGCCCTCTACTTATGAGGGCCTTCGGGCTCTGCCCAATTACCCATCCGCTCAGTCCATCCCAGTGAGCAACTATATGGAAACAAAAAAACATTTATATATATGTTTAAAAATTATGCATAATGTGTCTGTTTACGTGTAGCCCTAAAAGTTTATTTCTCTGTCTGTCAGTCTTCCCCTCCCCCCTTCCCCCCCCCTCCTCCCCCCGTGCATGCATGTTTAATATTGTCTTAATAACCCGATCTCGTGCTATGTACGATCTGCGTTGTCTGGTGTACTGGGAAAAGCTGAATCTAAAAATTTGGAGCAGCGAAGTCTGTAATCATGTACTTAGTGACAAGCACAAATATATTCAGGTAATAGGTTTAAAATGGGTGTGACCGCTCCGGCTTAGCTGGCTTCCAATGTTATTAGACAAATAGCTCTGTGGTGTATGAAATATAAAATTAGTAATATTCCGAATAATTTATGTGTGTAAGCATCTATGGTTGCCAGCAAGCATACGAGTGTGTATGTCTATATATTGCATGTATATGTATGTAGGCACGCTATTTAAGCATATGTATGTAGGCACGCTATTTAAGCATATGTATGTAGGCACGCTATTTAAGCATATGTATGTAGGCACGCTATTTAAGCATATGTATGTAGGCACGCTATTTAAGCATATGTATGTAGGCACCCTATTTAAGCATATGTATGCATAGGTAAAGAAAAAGGTAAAGGAACCCGTTACACGCCCATTGAGGCATATTGGGAATATGGTGTTAGGCCCATATTATCTTGACCGTCGGCACACGAGGGGTGATGTGGTCGGCATCACGCCGGCCGCCTTAACCTTCCCAGAGTAGCTCTGGTACCCATTTGGGGCTGGGTCGACCCAGGAGCCGTTTGTGGCCTAAAAATTTTTCCGCCTCATCTGGGGATCGAACCATAGACCACAGCGCTAGGAAGCCAGTATATGTATGCATAAGGGGGAAAAATGGAAAAAAGGTAGTCATAAAGCAGATACTGTCGTAGTGGCGTGAAGTGTTAGAGACTCCACAATAGTTGCTCTCAGCATTGTGAGGTGGGGTTACTGGATCCCTCTTCGCTGCCTTTGCCTTTCCTAACTCAAAAGCAGGGACAAGTATCCATTTATAGCTGGTTAGACTGGATCGTGACGCTACCTGGTTTCGAACCCGATAACCTTGCATCGAGGAGCACGTGTTCTAACCACTCTGCCAATCGACGCTCAGATAAGCTTGTTAGCATTACATAACTATGCAAGAATGCATACACTCAGATATAAGCACTCATAAATTAGGTCGAAAAGATAGGTGTATATTTTATTTACCAAAAATACACATTGTAACCACTGTTATCCCAAGGCTGTGGGGTCGGAGTAAAAAAAAAACTGTAGTCGGAGTCGGAAGTCGAAGTCGGGAATCGGAGTCGGACTTTTAGAATATCAAGGACTCGGAGTCGGATTATTTTTTGGCCGATTCCACAACACTGGTTATTACATTCATGATTACATAACTGTAAAGAAACGATTCCGTAGTTCGCCACCCACTTGTATACAACCGGCAGGGAAAAGAAGCAAATAGCGAAGATGACGGAATACACATAAAATACTTTATGACTGGCAGATTTGATGATAGACTTGAAAAGAGATGGTGTGAATGTAGCAGGATTGTGATGGACGGTAATAGATGGTCACTAGTGAAGGACATTGACCAAGACAAAATATTCGTTTTATGGTACTGTTTGTTCTAAACGGGCTAAAAATTTCTGATTTATTTCTATATATTAGAAATGGAATCCAGTGGAATCTGACTAAACTGCATGATTATCTGGATTTTGCCCTTGACTTGGCTCTTCTGTCCCATAACTATAATCAGATGCAAGACCAAATGAAAATACTCGATCAGAGGTCACAACAAATGGGTCTGAAAATACAAAGGGAAAAGACAAAAATTATGAGAATAAATGCAAGAAATGATAACAAGGTCAAACTTGAAGAAACACCACAACAAGATGTAGAATCATACACATCTTAGCAGTAATATAGACAAAGTTGAAGAGGCAGACAATAAGAATACAAAAAGCAAGAAGATTCTGTCAACGCATTGGGAAACATATGAAGATTAAGAGAAATCAAGTCCAACACAAAAATAAGAATCTTCAACTAAAATATCAAACCAGTCCTATTGTATGGTTCTGAAACATGGAGAACAAAAACAGCAATCATAACGTTACAGACATTCATAAGTAGAGGAGGAGGATTGAAATGGTATGACAAAGTCACAAATGTGGAACTGATGACAAGAACTACACAAGTGCCCGTGGAACAAGAGATGAAAAGACACTGGCGATGAGTAGATCACACATTGAGGACATCTTTTTTATAGCATTACAAGGCAATTTTTGTTCTGGAATGCCCATGGAAAAAGAGACAGAGGTAGACCAAAAAACACATGGAGAAGAGAGCTAGAGACAGAAGTGAGAATGATGAGGTACACGTGAAATGAACTTGGGCTGATTGCACTAGACAGGAGGACTTGGCGTGTGTTTTCTGAAGACCTATGCTCCTTGGGGAGCTAAAGGGTATTGGTTCAGATCAGGGGTTGGCACATTAAGTAGATCCCGATCGGCCAGTATATAACAGGAGATGATTTGTTAGATCTATAGGTGACAGGCTGGGAAAAGAAAACGTTAAAGCCAGAAAAATGTCGCACTATCCCTCTCTCGCGGGCGTACAAAAGCACGGTATCCCAAACCCCAATGGTAAAGGTACTTTTTTCCTCGTTCCCACTGAAAACTCGCGAGATAGCTTACAAAAAAAAAAAAAAAAAAACTTTAATAGTCTTCTATTTCTTTTTTTCTGATGAGTGTGGCGAGAGGTTTTATTTTGGCTGTAGGATCAGTATAGTACTGACAATTACAGAAATAGAATTTCTGCAGAAAATGGTGAAGTCCCAGTGTCTGAGAGAACTACTGGTATCACAAATTAGTTACGGCTGTGAATGTTCTGATCTCGAAAAATTAGTAGAGAGGAGACCGACATAAAGCGCCACCTCCGCTGTGTAACTACTAACTGTGATATTAATAAAACAAGGAAACAGATTTTGCTTAACAGTGATAAAATTGACAAGTCTTCAAATACAATTTCCTTATTATTTATTTAGTATATACACTATCTACTCTTGTGCTGAAGGGTGAATGTTGAAAAATGGAATGTAATGAATTTGTAAGTTTACATATGATTTACAAATATTTATATTTATATAGTTATGTAAATAAATATTACAACAAATTTTCCAATTATAGGAACAAAAAAATTATATCAGCTGTGCTGTTATTTTCGTATAATTTATCCACTATGATTTTATTATTGTCTCTTGCTACGCTAATTCACGTTTTCTTCATTGACAGTTCTATGCTCACAATGCCGACAGAAATGGTACTAATGTGTACTCATCTCTCTTAAGTCTGTTCTTCTTTGTTTGGTTCACACAACACCGGCAGAGTATCGTTCCTTTAGCCCACCCAAGACTGAGGGGGACCAAAGATGTAGAGTCTGGTCAACCTCTATGCTCCTGCGGAGTTCCAGGCAGCGGGATTGACTCGAACATACGACCTCAGGTTTTTAGGACACAAATAAACCTGTAACAAAGCAAAAATAGGGGCTAATTTCTGTCCTCAAGCCCACCTATTTCTAGTGTGAGTGAAATGAGCGTGTCTCAGATGTATGCATGTAGGATGAATGACAACATGGCTCAGTATGATTTAGCAATAGCGAGACAAGACAGGTGTCTACTTGCAAAACATTCTTTCTGATAAACTAATACATGGATACATTCAATAATATAGATTCAATACATGAATACATTTAATACATCCCATAATATAAATTAATACATGAATAAATCCAATAATATATACACCTAGGTGTGATACAACAATGTCCTTCCCACTATACTATACCACGTCCTCTCTGACAAGTGCTATACTAGCTGGTAACATATATCCTAACAATATTGTTATGTTCTTATGATAGGAGTATATGAGACGAGGACTGTTTGGTGATATATCAGGTGGGAGTTATAGGAGACAATAGATTGAGTCCTAACAAGGACTGTTTTGGTTATATTGCAGTTGGTCTTATCTGAGACAATAGATTGAAGTATAGGAGACAATAGATTGAGTCCTAACAAGGACTGTTTTGGTTATATTTGCAGTTGGTTTTATCTGAGACAATAGATTGAGTCCTAACAAGGACTGTTATGGTTATATTTGCAGTTTGGAATTATCAGAGACAATAGACTGAATATAGGAGACAATAGATTGAAGTATGAGTCCTATTAATCTTCGTCTATTCAATCATATACATTCATAGGGAACCCAAAATATATTAAATATATACAGGTGTAGGTAGTATAATGACACACAACAAATACCAACATTATATGCCTGCTGAAGGCCTATTTCCCTAAAGGTTATCGTAAATTTATAATTACCCTCCAAGATTTAAAAAAACGGCCAGTTTGACTCGACTAGTGAAGTAGGTTGCAGGTCGATGCCCTCAGGTAAACAATCAATCAAGGTGACAGCTTCTTCCTCTTCAGTCAGTATCTCTGGCGTCAAGTTCGGGATTGCGTGTTTAGCATAAAATTCCGCCCTATTATATAGGCAGGTAACTGCTTAAGCAAGGCTTTCGGTTGGTTCCTGGCGGAGCAAAATGATTGGTTTCCTGCGGTTTCGTCTTTTGCTCATACAGCCTAATTTTATTCAATTTTTAGCCGCCATTTTGCGTGAACTGCGTGAACAGTATAATTTATTCTGTCTCAGAGACTGGTGAACGGTGCAAGTTGATTGGTTGAAGCAAATCTGTATTTCGACATAGTGATTAACCAAGTAGTGGCTTACACTCGTTTCACGACATAGCCCCCTCCTTTCCTAGCTGTGACTTGTCATAGCTGACGTGTAAACCCCTGCTGTGGTTAATCCTTTTGCGTCTGTCCTTCCAGAGAACTAGGGTGTCGACTTAAAAAATCAGCTCCTACATTGTCTCTTCCCGGAATGTAATTCACGGTAAAGGAATAAGGCGCAAGAAGCAGACTCCACCTTAACAATCTCGAATTTAGCCTTTTAGATGCAGCCAAGAATGTTAAAGGTTGATGATCGCTTTGGACAATGAAGTGTGTCCCATACAGATAAGGTGAAAATTTGTTGATGGACCAAATTAGAGCTAAACATTCTTTCTCTATGGTCGAGTAATTCAACTCAGCTGCATTCAGCTTCCTACTGGCGTAGGCGACTGGTAAAAGTTCCTCCGGCTGGGCTTTTGATTTCTGCAAGAGAGTTGCACCTATCCCTATACTGCTAGCGTCCGTCATTAATACAAATTCCTGTGTGATATCGGGTAGTGTAAGGATTGGTTTGCTGGTGAGTTTTGCTTTTAGCTCTGTGTAAGCTTTTTCACAATCAGCATTCCATTGGATTTTGTCAGGCTGTCCTTTCTTCGTTAAGTTAGTTAACGGTGCACACAGAGAGTTAAAGTGGGGTATGTACTTCTGATAGAACCCACATAATGACACGAATGATCTCACATCTTTCTTCGTTTGAGGTCTGGGTGCCTTCTTTAACTTCTCTATATTCTTTGGGTCAGGAGACATATGACCTGTAGAAATAGTGTGACCTAAGAATTCCAACTCCTTACAACCGATATAGCACTTGGTTGGACGTGCAGTCAATCCAGTTTCTCTCAGTCTGTCAAACAACATGGAGAGCGCTACTATATGCTCTTCAAATGTGTTTGTAGCAACAAGAATGTCATCCATAAAGTTAGTGATATGGGGATTTTGTAGAGGTTCCAACAATTTCCTCATCATTCTTGAAAAGATACTGGGAGCATTTTTCAGCCCAAAGGGTAGTACATTAAACTCGTAGTGTCCGTCTGATGTACTAAATGCCAGCATTTTCCTAACTTCTGGTTTCACTGGTATTTGGTAGTATCCCTTGCTTAGATCTACCTTCGATAAATACCTAGCCTTACTCAGTGTAGAGAACAGCTGGTTTGTGTCAGGTAATGGGTCCACCTGAGATTCTGTGATCGCATTAAGCTTCTTGTAGTAAATACATAACCTGTGTTCACCACTAGGCTTCCTTAATAGCACCACACTTGAGCTGTAGGGAGATTCAGACTTTGAAATAATTTTCTCTTTTAAGAGATAGTCAATCTCATCCTTGAGTGCTTGTGCTTGCTATTGTTCAGTCCATGTCCGCAGCAATGCTTCCAGTGGACTGTGTATGGGGACGGCAATACAACAACGTTGCCGGACCCACCCCTATTTCTATTGTAAGGGGAAGTATACCGAAGTGGGGCCTGTCTCCCTCAACTGTTTGGTACAGCCCTGGTTCCTACCTCCTTTGGTTCGGGTTTGTTTCTGCAGCTTTTTTAATACTGGTTGCTGACTAACCAAATTTTCCAAATGATCCAGGCCATGGTGTTCCGACAAATATCTAGTCAGGGTGGGATGTCTCTCGTCCCCTCTCTGTACAATACGGAGAGTTGCCATGGTTACTGGTGTAACAGTAGACTTGTTGTGATTTCGTTTTCTCGTTATCACTGCTTCTACCTGTTGTTTTCTCTTGTGTATCTTCTTTGTGGGCCTACGTCCGCAACAATGCTTCCCTAGGTCCTGTAACTGGTCTACGCTTCTGAATGAGGTTACCTGGTTACATTCTGAACAGGATTTCATATACCGACTTATGTCTTCAATTATTCCTGGCCAGTAATATCGCAATGCTATATTTTGACCAGTGGCCCCTTTTCCTCTGTGGCCACTGCCTGATGTAGCATGCTCTTGCTCCATAATTTCCTCCCTATAGAATTTTGGCACGACCAGCTGTCCATGCCTTTTAGGTCCTTTTCCAGCTTGTCTGTAGAGTAGGCCATTTTCCATATAGTAGTCTCCTTTCTCTGGAGGGTTATGGGCCTTTGGCAATTTGCCAAAACAAGGCTTCAATGTGCTATCTGCTGTTTGAGCCTTTTTCATCTTTGTACGATGAATGTTTATTGGATCTCCCCCCTCCTTTTTGGTGCTCGACCTGGTATGGTTTGCTGCCATGACAACAGGTTTTACTGGGTCACCCAAAAAGACATATTTACATCCTATTACCAGCGGGTATATAGGATCATCACTTACTGCTGCTCTTATCACTCCTTCCACATAGCGAGTTCTCACGTTGATCCTTGCTATGGGAAGTGTCATGGTGCCGGTTCCCTGCATTGCCCCTTGTATGTCCACTGCTTCTGTGGTAAGTTGGTCAGGGTGCACTAGGGTTGCACTCACGACTGAGTCAAATTCCAAACCTGAATCATATAAGCACTGAATTTTAGTGCCATTACATGTCACTTCCTCACAGACAGGGGGATGATGGAGGTTATTCTGACTAACTGCCAGTTCCTTCCTTCCCTTGTTCCCTGTTGTGAGACACGCAGCATAATAAGGAGGGTTGTTCCTTCTGCAGTCTGCAGTATTGTGGTTACTCATTAGACAAGTTTTACACCACTTTCCTTCCTTCCGGTAAGGTGTCTTATCCGATCTTAGAGGGTTTTTGTCTTTTTGGTCAAATCTTTGTTTGTTCCTTGTGGTATGGTCCTTTTGTTCATATTTGGTATAGTTTTGTGATGATTTGAAGTTTTCACCCTGCTTCTTCTTATTTCCTAATAATTCTGCCTGAGCTGCTTGATATCTCTCAGCAACAGTTACAATATCTTCCAATCTCTCTGCTCCTTGTTCCATGATAAACTTCCTCATTTCTTGAGGCATGGACTCTTTCACTTGCTCCATCATTATCATTTCTTTCAGATCCTGACACTTTCCTAAACTACTCCATTTTTCCAAATAGGTTTCCAGTCTAGCAGAGAATTGGTGATAGTTTTCTCCTGGAAGAAGTTTAGCTGTTCGGAATTTCTTTCTATATGATTCTGAGTTCTTTTCATATCTCACAAGCAGTGCCTGCTTCAGGATTTCAAAATCTTCCTGGTCATCTCTTGAAAGCTTCAAATACACATCGTAGGCCACCCCTCTCAATCCCTGAGATAGTTTAAGACTCCATTTTTCTTTCACTAAGCCATAGGTAGTGGCTAATCTTTCGTATCTATCCAGATACGACTCGATGGCGTCTTCTTTCTCAACAAATGGGTCCAGATGAAAATTCATGGCCCCACTTGAGGTGCTCTGGCTGGAGCTACTCTCAGAGTGAGGTGAGCTACCACCATTATTGCCAGTATTTGCCTGAATTTCAAGCTCTTTTAATCTCAACTGATGGTCTCTCTCTGCTTGTAATTTCCTTTCCTCAGCTTCTAACCTTTTAGTTTCTCTTTCAGCTTCCAGTCTTTTGTCTTCTCTCTGAGCTTCCAGTCTTTTGTCTTCTCTCTCAGCTTCCAGTCTTTTGGCTTCTCTCTCAGCTTCCAGTCTTTTGGCTTCTCTCTCAGCTTCCGCTTGCAACCGCCTTTTTTCAGCCTCTAATTTCTTTGCTTCTCTATCAGCCTCTAATTTCCTTGCTTCAGTCTCTAATTGCAACTTTCTTTCTTCCCTATCCATGTGTTTGTCCACTTCTATTGTGACATACTGAGTGAGAGCATCACCTGTCAAATTTAATTCCTTACCCATCTGCATGATCGCAGTTCTGAACTTCACTAGATCAGCCATGGCGTTACTTAGATAGGGTATGTATATTTACTATAACTAATTTATTGTAATTAAACTTAATTAATTTAAATGAACAAAAAATTTCCGTGCAACTTTGTGAGCATCAACTATTTACTGAGTACTAAATGGTACTCCTCCTAAGAAAACAATTAAAAAAAAAATCCTATTATAGAATTTTTTTTTTTTTTTCAAAAATTTGTTTCTTATGTTATCTATGGGTGGCACAAAATAGAATGTAGATAGATGAATAGACTAAGTATGGCTCAAGATATAGAGAAATATCCCAGGAACGAGCCCCCAGTGTGGCGAGAGGTTTTATTTTGGCTGTAGGATCAGTATAGTACTGACAATTACAGAAATAGAATTTCTGCAGAAAATGGTGAAGTCCCAGTGTCTGAGAGAACTACTGGTATCACAAATTAGTTACGGCTGTGAATGTTCTGATCTCGAAAAATTAGTAGAGAGGAGACCGACATAAAGCGCCACCTCCGCTGTGTAACTAACTGTGATATTAATAAAACAAGGAAACAGATTTTGCTTAACAATGATAAAATTGACAAGTCTTCAAATACAATTTCCTTATTATTTATTTAGTATATACACTATCTACTCTTGTGCTGAAGGGTGAATGTTGAAAAATGGAATGTAATGAATTTGTAAGTTTACATATGATTTACAAATATTTATATTTATATAGTTATGTAAATAAATATTACAACAAATTTTCCAATTATAGGAACAAAAAAATTATATCAGCTGTGCTGTTATTTTCGTATAATTTATCCACTATGATCTTATTATTGTCTCTTGCTACGATTATTCACGTTTTCTTCATTGACAGTTCTATGCTCACAATGCCGACAGAAATGGTACTAATGTGTACTCATCTCTCTTAAGTCTGTTCTTCTTTGTTTGGTTCACACAACACCGGCAGAGTATCGTTCCTTTAGCCCACCCAAGACTGAGGGGGACCAAAGATGTAGAGTCTGGTCAACCTCTATGCTCCTGCGGAGTTCCAGGCAGCGGGATTGACTCGAACATACGACCTCAGGTTTTTAGGACACAAATAAACCTGTAACAAAGCAAAAATAGGGGCTAATTTCTGTCCTCAAGCCCACCTATTTCTAGTGTGAGTGAAATGAGCGTGTCTCAGATGTATGCATGTAGGATGAATGACAACATGGCTCAGTATGATTTAGCAATAGCGAGACAAGACAGGTGTCTACTTGCAAAACATTCTTTCTGATAAACTAATACATGGATACATTCAATAATATAGATTCAATACATGAATACATTTAATACATGAATACATCCCATAATATAAATTAATACATGAATAAATCCAATAATATGTACACCTAGGTGTGATACAACAATGTCCTTCCCCCTATACTATACCACGCCCTCTCTGACAAGTGCTATACTAGCTGGTAACATATATCCTAACAATATTGTTATGTTCTTATGATAGGAGTATATGAGACGAGGACTGTTTGGTGATATATCAGGTGGGAGTTATAGGAGACAATAGATTGAGTCCTAACAAGGACTGTTTTGGTTATATTGCAGTTGGTCTTATCTAAGACAATAGATTGAAGTATAGGAGACAATAGATTGAGTCCTAACAAGGACTGTTTTGGTTATATTTGCAGTTGGTTTTATCTGAGACAATAGATTGAGTCCTAACAAGGACTGTTATGGTTATATTTGCAGTTTGGAATTATCAGAGACAATAGACTGAATATAGGAGACAATAGATTGAAGTATGAGTCCTATTAGTCTTCGTCTATTCAATCATATACATTCATAGGGAACCCAAAATATATTAAATATATACAGGTGTAGGTAGTATAATGACACACAACAAATACCAACATTATATGCCTGCTGAAGGCCTATTTCCCTAAAGGTTATCGTAAATTTATAATTACCCTCCAAGATTAAAAAAAACGGCCAGTTTGACTCGACTAGTGAAGTAGGTTGCAGGTCGATGCCCTCAGGTAAACAATCAATCAAGGTGACAGCTTCTTCCTCTTCAGTCAGTATCTCTGGCGTCAAGTTCGGGATTGCGTGTTTAGCATAAAATTCCGCCCTATTATATAGGCAGGTAACTGCTTAAGCAAGGCTTTCGGTTGGTTCCTGGCGGAGCAAAATGACTGGTTTCCTCCGGTTTCGTCTTTTGCTCATACAGCCTAATTTTATTCAATTTTTAGCCGCCATCTTGCGTGAACTGCGTGAACAGTATAATTTATTCTGTCTCAGAGACTGGTGAACGGTGCAAGTTGATTGGTTGAAGCAAATCTGTATTTCGACATAGTGATTAACCAAGTAGTGGCTTACACTCGTTTCACGACAATGAGCAAACTCTTCTACATATAGAGAGTGGTTGTGAATACTGCATAAACAGCGTGAACCAACGAAGATTTTGTCACTGAGTGGGAAATTGGATAGTTCTGGGAGGCAGCTGTGTGTATAAAACACCTCTCAAGTTTTATGATGTGACAGCTTGTGTGACAGCAGTCATCATCATCATCAGCTGGCATCTTCACAACGAAGGTCGCCTGTAATGGATCTTGATGGTGCACTCTGACAGACTTTCCTTTCCATCTCTTGATGTTATCTTCCCACTTATAGCGCTGTCTTCCTCTTGCACGTTTGCCGTCAACTCTGCCTTCTATTATCGTCTTCTGCAAGGTTGTCACAGAATGGACTGGTGCGACCCCTTCTTCTTCCTAATCTCGGTTTTACTACGGCAGGAATCGGTACATTTGTGGTACGGATTTTATTGCGTGCTTTCAATTGTAGCACTTTCTTTCTCTGCTAAGGAGCAGCTATTTTGTATCTACATTCTTTCGCTACTTTCAGTATATCGGGTCTTGTCTGTTTATCTGACACTCCTGGTGGATGATAATACTAAATATTTGCAGGAGCGGCTGAGAGAACATTATCGACAACTAAGTTGGTTAATCGCAGGCGCGGCCGATATCAGTACAATATATACCAGGAAAAGAGAATGTAGGAGCGGATTTTATGAGTCGAAATTGGAGCATGGAGGAGGATGGAAGATAGCAATCACTATTTAAGTAGTCTGTATCTTATAACCTTGCCGCTGCAACTCCAAGTATATCAAGTTTCATATTTGCTGCCTCTAAAATTAGATTATCTAGCTTTTCTCCTCCGTTTAGAGTTCTGACATTCCATGTTCCTACTTTTCGGATCCTCCCTCTAGTTTTAAGGTGACCTTTCTCAGATTGCTCCCTTTCAACATAATTTGGGGAACACTCGTCATTACGTACTTCCTTACTTATTAGAGGAGTTGCCTCTTCCCTGCTGTTTTGTACAGTAGATTCTTCCCCAGGTGACCAAGAGTTCTCTACATAGCTGTGTTATCTTTTTTTTTTTTTTTTTTTTTTTTTGTGATTCCATTACATTCTTTAGGAAATACGTGGTAAGGCCCCAGTCTCTTCCACGGTTCGAACCATTGTCTTTTTCATATTGCCCAACACGCCTCTAGTGCGCGACTCACTTTGCTGTTTCGCTTTGAGAGCCGGTGATCTTTTCAGATTCATCCGCCTCACTCACAGTTGCATTCTTTGTGTACTAGGGATCGGCATTCCCTTGAGTAAGATTACTCTTAACTCACCAATGTAGTTTAGCCAGTCAGCGAGGACTGTTGCCCAGGATGTGGCCACCGCCGTATACAAGCGATATTCGTGGAACCCTGCACGAGCTAGATAAAGACAGGGGAACCAAATAAGATCCTGACTATCCATTAAGGATATCAGCAGTCACATCACCTTAAACCCTCCCGTCCTCGCTGCCAGGTTGGTTAGAAGTTTTAGAGTTAGTCAAAGGCTACCGAAGGCTTCCGTACACAAGCCGACGGAAGGCAAGGGTACACCACTCCGTGGTCATGAATCGAATCAACCTCCATAGAGACAAGAGATAAACTATGAAATAAAATTGTAAAATGTCCCTGTTCAGGAGAAACACGACTTCTCGTCGCTTAAGTACTCATTAATCAGGAATGAATTCCCTTTTGGTCTCTAATAATAATAATAATAGCCTCTTCAGTCTGCCTATGGGAATGTGCCCCAAAGGTGACAACACTCAGCTGTTTATTTTCCTGGTTTTCCTTTCGACGTTTTCTCCTCTCTTCTGCTTGTTGTGTGACCTTCTTTTCGCCCAATCTGAGGTGGCGCCGTAGATAGCATCGCCACTTGGTGCGATCGGCAGCTTCACCCTCCCAGGTTGCTGGATTTATGACCAGTGCCCTCATGTCTCTCTTGCACACATCTTTGAATCTCAGCCGCGGTCGCCCAACTGTTCTCAATCGTTGCAATTCTTTGTTCTGAAATGCATTTGTTACAGGAGAGCGACATCTGCGTAGCATTGGAGAATGACATAAAAAAAATCTTATTTATAATTAGAGAGCCTTGTCATAACACAACACCTTTCTCTGGGTGTCTAACCAGCTTTTCTTGTTTCCACCTTCACTACTTCCTACCAAATGGTGGCTGATTGGCGCACATAAACAGGCACTGTAATTTACAAACTGACTCCTTACTCCTACCTTTCATATACTTTCTTCAATTCTTTTACTTTCTTATGAATATGGGTGTCTTCTTTCTCGCACGTCTTTCAAATTTATCCCTCTACTAAATATGACGGGGGAAAAAAAGAAACACACAAATAGTAATACGTCTTACAAGGAGAAAGGACAGGAAAAACCTACGTACGTAGGTTTTTCCTGTCCTTTCTTCTTGTAAGACGTATTACTATTTGTGTTTTTTTTTCTCCCCATTCTACTGTTTTACCCCCGTCTTACGGCAGTTCTCCTCATATACTTATACTAAATATGACGGACAGGCAAATAAACACAAACACAGGCTGAGAAAAATGTGCTGGCGCGCTGAGAAATAAGTAAATATACAACATACACACATACATAAATAGACAGACGGACAGACAGACAGACAGACAGACAGACAGACAGACAGACAGACAGACAGACAGACAGACAGACAGACAGACAGACAGACAGACAGACAGACAGACAGACAGACAGACAGATAGACAGATAGACAGATAGATAGATAGATAGATAGATAGATAGATAGATAGATAGATAGATAGATAGATAGATAGATAGATAGATAGATAGATAGATAGATAGATAGATAGATAGATAGATAGATAGATAGATAGATAGATAGATAGATAGATAGCATTTCAAAGACATATACACCTGTTTCTGTAAACTTCTGAGTTTTGAAGTGGCTGTAAAACTCCAAGGCGGGAAACGGGAAGTTTATTATGTTCTCAGATCAATGGACTCCTGCATCATAGCCTATGTTTGTTCAATTCCTGAGAGCGGAGCACAGACAAGCCAAGGATCTTCAGCGGCGTTCATTCCCAGTTTATTGCTGGGGCCAGACAATCAGCCCACGCTTGGAACCCCTCACTTACTGGTGTCTTTATGTACAGCAGGTAAAACCACAATGAACACACAACAAAACACCGTGGGAACTGATACTGCTTCACAGAGGTGGGTAAATGAGAAGAATGGCAGAATAAAGAAAAACAAGTGGGGGAGGGAAGAATAATCATAATGACATTGAAGGAAGAAAATCAGCGAATAGTCGGTTAGTCGGTGAATGTAGGACTCAGAAGAAACATATACAGACAGGGGCGCACTAAAAGAGCTGTGAGGGCGGTCCGCCCTGGGTGACGGCTAGGAAGGAGGTTACATCGGACACTATTTTGATAGTATTTACAGTTAAAAATATACTTGAGTGCTTTTTTATGTGAGGGAGGGGGTGCCATAGATAGGATGCGCCCCGGGTGCTAAATATTCTATGGACATCTTTGGTTGCGTGGGGGGGTGGAGAGAGAGAATAACGAAAGAACAATAAAGTACGAAATACAATAAGCATTATTGAAGTATTAAACATAATTCAGTCAGAAAATTAAAGAAATTAATGAGATGAAACATAATTAACGAGTTAAAAACCAGAAACAATGAAGATGGAGAAGGATAAGAAAAATAAGTAAAAGTTTTAGCTGTAGATTTAGTAGTAGCAGCAGCTACAGTGGTAGTAGTGGTGGTGTGGCAGTAGTTGTAGTAGTAGTAGCAGCTATAGTGGTAGTGGTGTGGCAGTAGCTGTAGATGAAGTAGTAGCAGCAGCTACAGTGGTAGTGGTGGGTGTGTGGCAGTAGCTGTAGATATAGTAGTAGCAGCTGCTACAGTGGTAGCGGTGGTGGTGTGGCAGTAGCTGTAGCAGTAGTAGTAGTAGGGGCAGCTACAGTGGTAGTGGTGGTGGTGTGGCAGTAGTTGTAGTAGTAGTAGCAGCTACAGTGGTAGTGGTGGTGTTGCAGTAGCTGTAGATGTAGAAGTAGTAGCAGCTACAGTGGTAGTGATGGTGGTGGTGTGGCAGTAGCTGTAGATGTAGTAGTAGCTGCCGCTACAGTGGTAGCAGTGGTGGTGTGGCAGTAGCTGTAGTTGTAGTAGTAGCAGCAGCTATAGTGGTAGTAGTGGTGGTGTGGCAGTAGTTGTAGTAGTAAACGGCATACCCAGAAAATAAATGATGCGAGGAAAGTGAAAAAAGAACAAACAAATGAAACTTATAAAACGTTTCAACCAGAAGACCAGCAATGACGGAAAAAGAATAGAAGAAGAGAGACGTTGGACAAGATAACGTGAACAAAAAGAAAGCTGTTTCGCCATTGTTGTTTGCATATTATCGTTAGCGATGACGAAGGTTGATAAGCAATCATTAAAACACTAGTGTAAAAGCCCGTCATAAGACGGGAATTAAATACAAAAGCCCCAATACCTAACGGCAATTTTTCTTATTCAAAAGTTATTTTTAAAAAAACCACTGTGCATCACCACATTACACGAACTACGTAGCAGCAGCGAGGATCCCAATGTGTGTATACGGAATTACACATTCTATAAATATATTTTTGTACACACCGTCATTTGCGCAGTATTCTTTGGTAAGTGTTACTATTTTCGGGAGAGTACATATAAGGGAAACAATACAATTAATGTCTAACTTTCAACCAAAGTTGCATCCCTTAGCGTTACGCACTGACAGAAAAGCTGGGATTTTATATATAGGATACTCAAATGTAGAGCACGGAACCAATGCTGCAGCTGGTTCTCTTGCAGGAAACCTGCATTTCAACATTTATTTGAGCTTGCAAAGGGGGTTTCTGTAGCAATTAGTTTGACATGACGAGGTTGCCAGCCACCACGATCAGCTTTATGTTAGTCGCCACTTACGAAACACCTGATGGACAAGTCCTTTCTTTGTTTCCCCTGATACCCCACCCCTCCCCGGAACTACACGGGGCTAGTTGAATATCAATTTATACATTAAACAAATAAATACTCTACATATTAATGATTGAACTGAATAAATACTCTATAAATTAGTTATTACAAGTAACGTAGACTCTGTGAAGGATTTACTATATCAAACAAATTCATTTTGTGTCAGTTACTGTATTAAAACCTATGCTGCATAAATATAGGCCTGCTGTATTATCTCACATTTACGCTCCTTTAGAAGACGCAAGGGGAATACCTGCGTTAAAAATAAAATCAAATAGGCCTACTGTTGTTGTGGTGGTTTCTTTAATTAATTGTGTTACATCTCAATGACGCTAGCCTCAAACGCAACCATCCTTAGCAGCCTTTATGGCATGCAGTTGGTAGAGTGAAGTGGGTTTATTCTTTCGCAGCAGGCACACTAAGTAAACGCATATGGCTCAAGAACATACGCATTTACACTCCGATTGACTGAGTGGTCTGAGCACTGGTCTCTCGCGGCAATGGTGTAGGGTTCGATTCACGATATGGACATGCTCCAGTCTACCAAGGTGTAAATGGGTACCTAACTTTACTCTTGAGTTAGGGAAGGAAAAGGCATCGAGAAAGGGGACTGGACACCGCACCGCTTGATGCTAGACCTAGTATAGTGAAGTCTCTAACATTTCACTCGCCTACGGTAGTATTTGCTATGGAACTAGCTTACCTTTATCTTGTTATCTAACAAATGATAAATGAGAGGAGGACGCTAGCGACGGATAGGAAACACATTGAAGAGACCTGCTGACATCATACCATAGCAGGCCTTATTTTGAAATCCGCAAGGTAAGGGAGACAAAGAAAGCGCGATATCACAGGGAGAAGGAAACTGATTGGTTTGGTTTTAAGGACTAGCCTATATTCATTGCACAATGACAATTACATCAGTGCTCTGATCTCCTCCCTTAGATCACACGAGCAGGATTTCAGCACAGTGCACGAACTCTGTAGCACCGGCGAGAATCCCAATGTGTGTATAAAGGAATTTTATAAATATTTTTGTGGTGGGTAGGTTTCTAATTTTTAAATTTTGCCAGGGCAGCGGCCTTATGGCCTACTCTTTACGATTTCCAGCTGCCGAGGGATTTTTAACGAGCGCAACTTGCACACGGGACCTTCAATTTTTTTCGCCCTTATCCGAGAAAGCTAGGCAAACGATCTCACTACCCAGGAGATCTCACTACCCAGGAGATCTCACTACCCAGGAGACTAGGGAGGAGTATGACATCATTAGGACCACTGGTTCCGAAAAAAAAAAAAAATCATAAATTATATTCCCTCTACTAGGAATCGAAATCGGGATCTTCAGAATTCGAGGCGGACTCCATACCTCTGAGTCACTCCAACCCCCAGGTAACTGATGACAGACATGAAAGGGATAAAAAAAAGTCATGGGAAAAGACTTAGAACAGATGGCACAGAACTACTGAACTTGAATATGCTGAACGGCAATGCTATTTAGAGAGCCAAAAGGTATTGCGTGAATGTATATTATAAATGCTCTACAAATTACTCGACACATTAATTACCATACTCACGTTTCAATGTAATCGTCAAAGAATCAATAGACACATTAAAAAAGATCCGTATCAGACGTCAGCTTAATCATGTCCACTTCTCATCCACTTGAAATGTTGTAACTGTCATTCTAATGGCTCTCAAGTATGGTTCAGACATTAGAATACAGCTGGTTTCGCAAACTTGACTACCTTACACATATTAAGGTCTCAGGATACAAGCGCATGCCAACAAATGAAGGTGTACACTGTTGTTATTTTGAACTTCATTTGCTTTTTTCAATAACTGGGTTTTTTTTTTTTTTTTGACAGTCCTCAATTCATGCTGAAAATCACACAGCAGTGGTGTTCAGTCCTCAATTAACAGTAGAAATCTCACAGCAGTGGTGTTCAGTCCTCAATTAACAGTAGAAATCTCACAGTAGTAGTGTTAAGTCTTCAACTGAGACTCGAAGTCACGCAGTAGTATTGAAGTCCGCAATTAACCCTGGAAATCACAAGTAACAATGGTGAGTCCTTAATTAACACTTGAAATCACAAGTGATAGTTCTGTCCTCATTTAACACTCGAAATCAAACAGTAATAGTGTAGATTCCTCAATTAACACTCAGAATCGAGCAGTAGTATTCGGTAGGCCTACATATTCCAAAGACATGTATAGTAGGCTAATACATTTTCGAATGCTGAACGATTTCCGCGAAATTTTTATTATTATTTTGCCACTAGGCCTATAATTTTGGCGCATGGTTTGTTCATGCAGGATTTATACATTGTTCAAATCACAGCACCAAAAGGCATACGTACTAGCTTGCATCCAGAAAACGATGATTTGTGCACACAAATGTGTAATTAAACTATTTGAATTTCCCTGTTCTACGGTGGTCCTATTATCGAAATGAAAGGCCGTGCTGCGCCAAGCAGTGAATGACGTTGTTACCTAAGCTTTGATATTCGAAGCGCAAGTGTCAGAGTGGGCTATTGCCCTCCCGCCCACAGAATGGCAACATTAGCGAGATTCGCTAGCGTTGAGACGCGAGACGCAAGCGAAGATCATAACGTGTGCCTTCGCGATCCCGCTTTGGACTTCGGGAATCCAACTGCTTAGGTTCTGATAGAGGAAGTGATATGACGTGTATGTAGCGTTGAAAACACGTTCGGATAGGAATTTAATACATTCATCTGAATCCACGATGCAAACGTACACATTCTCACACATAAAAACACACACAAACTATAAAATGTGCTGACCATAAATCAATAAAATGAGCAGTGCATTTTGACAACTCGCTTTTAGACATAGCAACACAATTTTAGAAAATACGCAGACTTATAGTGCATCTTAACATATTACAAGGTATTTCTTCTGTTATTCATAATACATTTCATACAGTACAGTCGAAATGTTTCTTCTTTTTCTTCCTCGTTCGTCCTGAAAAAGGACGTTGGTTGCGTTGTGTCGCCGTTTACAGCGTAGCTGCGATATTTGCACCTTTTGGCCCGACACATCCGACTTCCGCACGGCATATTTTGGGACCAGTGTAGGAGGCAAGAAGGACTTAACAATAGGGAACACCGTATAGTGCCTCCTACCTGACGGTAGTGGACACTATACAGTGATCTTTACCTGCTAGGCAGAGCCGGATTAACGTAGTAGCACAAGTAGCAAATGCTACGGGCCCCGCGCTTTTAGGGGCCCCGCGCCAATAAATATGTACATAATTTTTTTGGTCATCTTCTAATACGAGCGTTAATGGGAAGGAGCGAAGCTCCTGACCGGGTTGGAAGGAAAGTCCACTGACCCCCCAGCCTCGCAATAACATGTCATTGGGCCAAAAGAGCTGGAAAGCTCGAGTGCCGCTGGTTAGAGAGAAGAAACAAAAAATACGAGCGTTAAACCAACGATCTTGTGATTTATGCCATCTTTAGCGCCTTTTCATTTGGTGTCACGAAATTGTGAGAGAAAGAACATAAGAGGGTGATTTAGTGTGACTCTTCATTATTTTAATCTTAACTGTTTGCGGACGGAAGCCATTTAAGTGGCGTTGAAAATTTGGTCACGTTTGGACGGAAGCCACTTTTTTTTGGCTCTAGGCGACTGCCCCTCTAATTTTGTTTCGTTCTTTGTGAAATGAATTTGCATTAACAATAAAAACTAGAATTTAGGAAACGGAAATTTTCTGTTTTAATTGAGGTATACGGCGTGCTCGCACTCTCTTTCGATCTTGATTAAAATTTCTTGATTTGTAAGGTTAGAAAACTCAAAAAATGAGCAGTAGACACAGAGATATTGGACGTAATTATGCTTCTGGAAGTGAAAAACGTAAAGCGAAGGAAGAAAAAGAAAGAAGAGATCAACTTGTGATATCAAAAACACGTAAGCTGACAGAATATTTTGATGTTCATGGTGGCGGTACTCTAACCGCTGAAGCTGGAAGTACAGGAACAACTAGTACTAGTGCAGGCTGTGCAGCAGAAAACATACAGCAAAACCCAGTATACACTGAGTCTGAATGTGAAAGAATAAGTGAAACGAAGAAGTACTCTAATTATATTGGTGACTGGCCGAACAATATAGATGACTGTGAGCGTGAATATTGCATATCCAAGGGAAGTGAAAAATGTCAACATGTTGATAGTGCCTTCTCTTCATCCGTGCGATTGTATGACACTGAAAAGAAAACTCGATACTGTCAAAAGTCTTATTTTACACATATTCATAAACTTACAAACAAGCAACATGCAAGAAAATGGTTATGCTATTCAGAAAGTAAAGGGCGCCTATTCTGTTTCCCATGCAAGCTTATGAGTTCAGAATGTTCATCAAAGTTTACTGTGGAAGGGTTTAATGACTGGAAAAATGCAAGCAATCTAATGCGTCGACATGAAGAAAGCTCCTCACATAGACAAGCTTTAATTTCACTGTTGATGCGTAAAAACAAAGGTGAACGTGTCGATTCCCATCTTGTGAAACAAATGGACATTCAAGAAAAGTATTGGCACACACTTCTAGAGCGAATAATTGAAGTTGTGAAGATTTTAGCAGAACGAGGCCTTTCATTTCGGGGCAGTGATGAAATTGTTGGGTACCCTTATAACGGGAATTACTTAGGGTTGTTAGAATTACTGGCCAAGTTTGACACTTTTCTGGCAGAGCATATAAGTACTCATGCAAACAAAGGATTTGGACATACATCATATCTATCTAAAACAACGTGTGAGGAATTCATCAATCTGATTGGATCCAGCATACTGGATCACATTCTCTGTGAAGTGAAGAAATACAAGTATTATTCCGTTTCATTGGATTCTACTTCAGATATATCTAATATGGACCAGCTGACTTTGACTCTGCGCTATGTTTTGCCATCTGGACCAGTTGAAAGATTTGTGACATTTTTGGATATGGAAGGTCATAGTGCTGAACAGCTTACTAAAAGTCTACTTAATTTTTTTAAAGGCAAATGACATTGATATTAAAGACTGCCGTGGTCAAAGTTATGACAACGCCAGCAACATGAGTGGCAAGTTTATAGGATTACAAGCACGAATTAATTGATAATGATAATTACTATGCAAATTAAAAATGTACGTGTTCAGATATGTTTGTGTTGTTTTATTGTTTTTTTTTTTAAATATAAGGCCCCTTTCTTAACATATGCTACAGGCCCCGCACTAGCTTAATCCGGCCCTGCTGCTAGGTAGGAAGCATCGAACTTGGGTAGGAAGGACGTAACACTTTAAACGTACAAAAATCGGAAACCCGCACATAAATATAATTAATGCTGTATTGTATGTATTGAGAAATGGATGTGGTAGTAAAACCAAGGCCATAATACATGATAATTGCGTTTTTTTCTACTTGGCAGTGTATAAATAAAGAGTATTAATAAAGTAAAACTGGATAAATGACATTCCTTCGAAATATAGATCTAACCAACGAAAATCAGTATACGTCAGTTAAAAATCTGTTAAACATATGTATATTGCTTATTTAGTAACTACTATTACCAAAAGAGCATTAAAAACTATTTTTTACCTTAATATAAAAAGTCAAATAATTTATAACGTCATCTGCTCGCATTGTGAAATAAATCTTTTCTTTGGCCAGAACATACATATCGCGCAGCCGGCAACAAAGCATATTTGTTTCGTCCGTAATACGTTTAATTGTAATCGAGGTAAGTTGTTGTAGATAACTAGCTATTTTGAATTACGATGCAAGGGCACAATAAAAAAAAAAACTACCGGAATCTTTATGAAAGCTTTAAAAAAAATCATATTTCGTTTAATGTTGACAATGTTAATGCTGATATACAATACATTACAAAATAAAATCAATTTCTAAAATAAAATAAATAATAGCTTTGTTAACATTTCTAAATAGATATATTTAACAGGTCGCTATGTTCCCTCCCCCATGCATCACGTACTTGGAGGGTTGGTCCAAAAACGGCAAAAGTAGTCCCTTTCTCCAATAAGCATTGTGAGAGTGACAGACTTATTTCCTAATAGGCTGTCCATCACCTGGGCATCGATTTATGTTGCATATATTCTCAGAACAATCCATTATTCACCGTTCAGAAAATTTATAGTGGCAATAAAATAATCGTGTTTCTTCCATGCCTGAACAATTAAACGGTCTTATCTCTCTTCCTGATACCTCTTCCTGATGTCCCGCGAATCTTATCTCAATTTATCTACTGGTGTGAAGTATTTATGACACTTAACGTGAAGCGTTCACGTTAATGGGCAGTTATGATGCAACAAGTCCTAGCAAAGAAGTCTACAATTGTTTGTTATCACGTATAACCTAATTAACTTGCGGAGTAGGAAAGCAAATGGGGATACCACTCATGTATGACAAAATCCCACAGAGGGCTGTCACGTTTAACCGTGACCTTATTTTATCAGGAAGTTCAAAGACAGAAACTATAATTGAGTGACCTCAGAACTATAGCTATTATTGAACACTTCAAGAAAATTGAATTTAAAACTTAAAGTAATTGCCAACACATTTCAAATTGTGAAAAGAACTCTATTCGCGATCAGAAGCAACTGAAACTTTCATACATTATGTAAAAATAAACTTACTTTAAAATGGAAGCGGTTAACTCCTTAAACAGTTTTCCATAATGAATTATACATATTGATAAGTACAACTTTTTTTTTTAAACCTTTTTTTTTGTTTGCACTCAGCACTGTAAATATTGCATGCATGTTTAAAATCACTGACCAATTCAACTAAGTGCATGCCATAGCGCTTTTATTTCTTCACATTTTAATATATAACACCATGTTATCATTATAAATAAATTATTTCATGTAAAACCAGTAACGGTTGTCATGTCTCAAATATACTCCCTAAAATTAGCTCGTAAAAATGTGGGTTTTGAACTCGTATACTAAGATTTAACCAGCCACTCTTGACATTTCGTCTCAGTATGATACCTGTAAATAATTAAATGAAGCTTATTTCATGTCTTTTCCTTAACGGAAAGTCTGTTTGTATACACATTGTGATATAACAACCAAGATCTTTCTTTCATATTTTTTTAGTTTAACAATTATAATTATAAAAATTATTCAGAAGTACAATTATGTGCAATATTATTTATTTATATATTTTTTTAGCGTCCGATTGAAAGAGTGGTTAGAGCATTGGTCTCTCTCGGCAAAGGTACTCGGTTCGATTCACGATATCGACACGATCCAGTCTATCCAGCTATAAATGGGTACATGACTTTGCACGTGAGTTAGGGAAGGAAAAGGTAGCGAGAAAGGAAACTGGTCACCTCACCTCTCGATGCTGGACCCAGTATCGTGAAGTCTCTTACACTTCACTCCACTACATCTGTATCTGCAATGGGACCACCTTTACCTTATATTTATTATTCACTGCCCAAATTATGATCCCACTACACGCACCATACCGATACTTGTTTGGAATGAATATTGAAATAATAATTTCCTACCATACATTTTAGACGAAATTAGAAAAATTTCATAAAATTTGTTTACACACTATTAATGAATAACATATGAAGCAAACATAAAAACATTTTCTTACACTTTATCTCTCCAGTCTTTTGCCCTATAAAAGAAGGAAAGGTGGAAATACAAGTGTATCTGCCTAATGGATTATAATAACTACAACGCAGTGCGATATACCAATTTATTTTTTTCAGACATGAATTACTGTACAGTGCTTCCTGCCTGGGTTAAGTGCCTGCTACTTAAGCAGGAATCACTTGTCCAGTGTTCCCTACCTGACGGTAAGAAGCACTGTAGATTGCGTGTTGCAGGTTACGTCTTTCGTGCCTCCTACACCGGGTTTGCCTTCTCTCTTTGATCCCTACTCTCTCGGCCAGACTGCAGGGATGCAGCCTGTTTCAGGACCACCACTTGGAGGTGGAGTAGGGTCTTGGTCAGCTCTGGTTCGCTGACCCTGACGGAAGCGGTCAAGCTATGAGTCGCTGACTGCATTTATCTCTTTTGCTGCGTCTTCGGTCCCAGTTGAAATGTTTGAAAATTTCTAGTAGTTACATTACAGCTTAATGGCAGGTTAAACCACCAGCAGGAAAAAACACACAGTTATAAGATAATAATCATATCTAGTTATTCATACAAGCCCAGAGTTTTTTGGGGTTTTTTTTCGGGGGAAGGGGGGGGGGGGGGGGGGGTACTAAAAATTGAAATATTTTCCCCAAACTCGAAGATTATATAGGAAAAAAAAAAGCTAAAATTGTAAGGTTTTTCACTAAGGTAACTTAAATGTGAATATAGCCAGAGTTAAACTGTTTCATGTTTTAAATGTATGATAACGATTGTGAACTAAATTAGTCTTGATTGGTTTAATATCAGATTTATTTTGGAAATTAACATTTCAGTCGATAACATTTTCCAAATGTTATGGGTAGGTAGCAATATCAGTACAGTTCTTTTGTTTTCCAACACGTATCCTTGATCTTAGTTCATTTGTATGCATACTGAGTGCACAATATTTGGGCTAATCGTTAGTACTGTAGAGCAGTAGTTCTCAACGTGGGCCACGCCATATTTCTTATGGCCACAGATGTAAATGAAGCTCAGAAGGAGGCCATGAGCAAAAAAAAAAGTTGAGAACCTCTGCTGTAGAGAATGCACGAGTTTTACATTGCATCATTATTATGGAGAATGCACGAGTTTTACATTGCATCATTATTATGGAGAATGCACGAGTTTTACATTGCATCATTATTATGGAGAATGCACGAGTTTTACATTGCATCATTATTATGGAGAATGCACGAATTTTACTAGAAAAGGAAATAAAAACAGTAGAGGGAAAAGCCGAAGCAACCAGAATCTCATGGTAAAAAAAAAAAAAAAAAATCAGTTTAAAAAAAAGGTATTGGTCGTCCCAGACTGCCGTTGGGGAGTAAAAATATTAGAGACGTTATATAAACTAGACCTCAGCTTTATGAGGTGGGGTGATCAGTTTCTTTCCTCGCTGCCTTTGTCTTCCCTAACTCAAGAGCAGGTACCCGCTTTTACAACTGTCTAGACCGGAGTGTGACGCAACTTGGTTTCGAATCTCATCACTTTGCCTCGCGAAGCACGCCCACTAACCACTCAGTCACTTGGCCTAATGGACATAAATTAAGAAGGCAGCATGAAATGGAAATCGGTGTTTAGCAAGATGTGTAGCTCTTTCTTCCAAATAACATTTTAAAAGATTGATAATGATGATTATGATGGTGTTGCCCTCGTTTAGTTCACAGGGGTCTTTGAAGAGACAGATATTAGTTGCTGCTCCCTGAGATATGTCGTAAGAACTTACTAATATGAAGTTGTGGAAAGCGGTTGGCTACCTTCTCATGTAAAACGGATTGATACAGACACAACGACTACAACAGCACAGGGTTTTGGCACAGACATCTAGCAAGAGTTGTAGTAGTTGCTGCATCCTCCGTAAGAAATGAGTGAATGATAATGACGGCGCTTCTAATCTCATATACTGTTTGTATGCATATATTTGTACATGTATATGTGTAGTAGTAGTAGTAGTATTCATTTCAGTCATTACTGACTATAGGAAACATATGTGTGTATATCATATGTATGTGTTATGTGTGTGTGTACGCGTACAACGTAGGGAAAGGTGTAAAACTGAAGAGACAAAGCAAGGCTGAGATCCGAGATGGACTGATGAAAAGTACACGATGAAGAGAGGAATGTATGTGTGTGTGCTTGTGTGTTTGTTTGTGTGTGCTCGTTCGATACGAAAATAGACGTAACACCGGGAAGACGCAACAAGGCTGATATCCGAAACCGATCGATTCAAACAGATTGATTCAAACGGGTCAATTCAAACGGATTGATTCAAACGGGTCGATTCAAACGGGTCGATTCAAACCTACCTACCTGTCTATCTACCTATATACCTACCTACCTGTCTATCTACCTACATGTCTATCTACCTACCTACCTGTCTATCTACCTACCTACCTACCTGTCTATCTACCTACCTGACTATCTACCTACCTACCTGTCTACCTACCTGTATACCTACCTACCTACCTGTCTATCTACCTACCTACCTCTCTTCCTACCTGTCTACCTACCTACCTACCTGTCTACTGAGAGGTTACTGAAATGTAAGTGAGAATTAGTGAAATCTGTATAAAAGACGAGAGAAAGAAGGTGCAGAATGTCAGACGGGCCTGCGTGCCCAATTCTCAACCCTTTGAAAATAAAGTTCGTTCGTTCGTTCGTTCTACCTACCTACCTACCTACATATATATATATATATATATATATATATATATATATATATATATATATATATATATATATATATATATATATATATATATATATATATATATATATATATATATATATATCTATATATATATATATATATATATATATATATATATATGCTTCTTAAAGAAATACCTCCTACCGTTAATCCGGTGTCTTATTTATTAAGCTTTCCAGACAACCCCATACATAGCCATAGATTAAGCACTATCTTCTTGCTTTGCGTAAGAAAAGAGCAAACATAATAAGACACCATAATTTGAGCTGCGTTATCCCCACAGCTGAAGATCTGAGGAGCTTGAAAACATCGGGTTAGTAATGAAAGCCTAGTAGGAAAATGTATTTAGACTCTTGAAACATCAGTTGGGATTAATTTAACAAGAACTACTCGTATATGACTGCCTTGTCTTTGATTCACCATCGCTGTGCGTTAGCCCTTGGTGATAAGAACTACACCATTACGTGTTCCTTGTGGTTCCCGGGCGGGGGGTGGTCTCTGATGAGACAAAGAAAGGAATGGATCAGTGCTCCAACAAGGCCAGTGGCGTCCAAGGTGAAGTTATGTATGCGGCTGCTAACATAACTATGTCAAACAAATTCCTACAGAGACTGCCACAGAAAGGGCATGGGCTTTGTTGCAGGCTTCCTGGTGGCTATTGCAATGGTGGCTACGTAACACTATGTAGTAAATAAAAATGACAAATAACTGACACTAGGTACCCTAAGTATAGTCAACAGTTAGGATAAACAGGAATGACTTCCGACATGGCGGGGAAGCAAACACAAATGAAGCTTCTATAATGCTACTGCGCTCCACTCCCCCGCTTCTTATGGGGCGAAAATGATTAGGGACTGTCTGGACGCCTGCTAACTGACATTACATCCCATGGCTTTTTAGCTCACTTCATCAAAGCAGAGGTAATGTATCAAATATAAATTTGACAACAGACGTAAGTGTCTGTAGTTGTGAAAACAATTGGTCAAATTGTGTATAGTCTGCCATAATTATTACCGGTTTATTTCTATTTCATGGTAATATTCAAACGAACCTTCTCAATCAACTATTTTATTAAATAGTCTATTACGGCTGTAATAAATTTGCACTTTGGCCTCATCCAAGTTAAGTCTGTATTTTTATTTCATGATAACTTCCAAGCCGCTAGTGTCTGATACTTTCTTTGCACTTACGTAGCCCATCATCAAAGTTGTGAGCGTTCGATTAGTAGAGTTGTTAGAGCGCTGACCTCTCGCGGCTAAGGTACATGGTTCGAACTCCGGCGTCTTGAGGATCCAGTCTACTCAGCTATAAAAGGGTACCTGCTTTTAAGGAAAGGCAAAGGCGCCGAGGAAGGTAACAGGTCACCTCACTTCTGGAAGCTGGACCTAGTATAGTTAACTTTAACACTTCACTCCCCTAGGACAGTATCTACTATGGCAGGGGTCAGGAACCATTCCGTGACGAAGAGCCAAATATTTAATTTTGTCTCCATTTTAACAAATTGAAGAGCCGCATGAAAAAAAAATCACATGGTATCCCTCTTTCACTAAGAGTTAAGTAGTAGAGAGCCGAGAGCCGCAAGAGATGGCTCAAAGAGCCGCATGCGGCTCGCGAGCCGCGGGTTCCTGACCCCTGTACTATGGGATTACCTTTCCCTTTATCAAGGTTGTAGTGTTTTACTTTTCTGTATTTTTCCATGACATTTTGAAGTTTGATGTATAGTTCTTCTTCGTGGATTCTTCTTTGTTATTAACTGGCTCACAACATTTGATAATCTATCTATAATTTCCATTTTACAGTTCTAAATGTTGCTTGTGCTAACCTTGGGTCCATTGTTTTCCATTTTATACGTGTGTTCGTCTGATTCTTCTTTTCCTTTTCTCACTGTTTGTGGAGCAATGAGCCAGCACCACATCTGATCCTATTCCTGGAAGCCTGCGTTAAAGTGTATATGAACTATTGTAGAGTTTTAGTTTCTGCAGCAATTTGTTGTGAATGTTGAGGTTGCCAGCACCATACACTACCTCATAATTGTCGCCTCGTACAACGTACCCGAAGGGTCAATAGTTCTAATTGTCCTTTATCTCATCAGAAATCCAAAGGAACTAAACGGGGTGAGTACTGCTTCTACTGACAGCATCAGAGCTGTAGCGAGATTGTACGGCGCCCACGTTGTGATTAGAGTGAAGGTGCCCACTGTGTGACTAGACAGTGACTGTAGTATAGAGATGATACTAAAAGATAGTTCCAGAGAAAGAATACTGGACTATGCAGAATCCCCCTGGCACAGGTTATAGTCAGACAGTAAAGAGCTCTTGTCCAGATGGTAATAAGTAGATCAAGAGTCTAGCTTGCCCTCTCGTGACGACTACCCTATGCTTTAAAACAATGTAATTCAAAATTTAAAAAATTCAAACTGTAACCATACGGAATTGACAAAGTCCACAGTTACAATTAATAATCAGTTTGTTTATATTTGATCTCTTTTCTTCTTTCTTAGAATGTGAAATGAAGAAAATATATATATATATATATACACACAATATGCACAATGCACAGTGTTGTTTACATTTAATTAAATGACACTGGCTTAGTAGTGTTTCTGTTTACTGACTTTGGTATTAGAATAGTCTCTTCACTTGACTCTCTTCTCCATAAATTGTTCGAAATGTTCATGAGGTTATTCACTTAACTTGAAATGTTCCTGGATGTCACGTAGGGTTTATATTCATTTAATTTCCTACATCTTCTTCCTATTCTTTCACCCGAATTCTCTCTTTTATTATCTCTGTATTTCCTTTTTTTCCTGTATATTTTTCATCCATTCGTTTTGCGAATATTATTTTCATATAATTCGCAAACTTTACCTGTTTTCCTTTCTCTAAAACTGAGAATCGCACCTGGGTGGTATTGCGTACATGTCAGTCGCGCTGGTCGGATGATAGGCGTGAATTTACAGCATTCGCTAGACATTCGTCTGAGGGTCTCTGGCCTGGGGCGTGAAAATTCACCCGAGGGACATTGAAAGTAGACAGAGAGTCTGCATTTCAGTAAACGCATGAGGTTTTTCGTCAGGAAAAACCCGGCTTAGCGTGAACATCCACTCCGCACTGCAGACGGTGGTCTGAGATTTGCAACTCATGCAAGCCCTCGGCCACTGATGGCTGTTACGTCACGCGATAAGCGGACGAAGGTGTTATACGGACAGGGGAGACTATTTCGCTTGGCGAAATAAGATTAGGATCCTGTGTCCGATTTTACAGATATTGGCCAAGTTTGAAACTTTAATTTCATTCTCGCTCATAGACTCACAGTAGATAGGTTGCTCGTAAACAGAATAGCTGTTAGCGAAGTATCTCAGTTTGTTTCGGCAATTTGTCGAACTTCTAGACTTCCAGAAATACTTTCAGCATTTTATTCTTAAGTTGTGCGACTACCTGTAATTCTGTGGTTGAGGTAATTAATATGATAGATATATAGATTTTGTGAGTGTTAAAGTGTTTAATCGCTTAATTCATTTTAATCTATTTCTTTAGCGCAGAAGAGAAATAAAGTGGTAGGCTATTATATTTTCTAGGGAAGCATTCAGTGGAAAGCAGAATAAAATTAAAATTTCTAGCTTATAACGGCAATTGTAGCTATTTATGAATTTAATTTAACCGCTAATACTCAGTCGAGTGTATTTTTCTAAACTAACGTATAAACTCTAGAATCGAGCCTCATGAATGGTGACGGAATACGCACGTGTTCCTAATTCATGAGGATTGCTGATTTTTAAATATAACTTACGTCACGGGAAGTTTAAATGATAAGCAAAGCTCTCTGCTTGCAAGTTTAAATGTAAGTTATAACCAGTACAGATTCTGTTTATTATATTATACGTGTTATTTTTCCTCCACACAGTGAAAGTTTTGGGGTGACCCTAACTTTACCAGCACCTAGTAGTAGTTTCCATACTTGTGAAGAAATAGACAGTCCTTATTTTGAACCACGTGGGTTTCTTAAGTACCACTGGTCTAACAGTGCATATGCAACCCGAGTTAGCCAGAAATACTATCTCCCAATAACGGGTTTTCAAAGACTGTAATGATAAATACTGGACCTTGGAGCCAGATCTTAATTTCTTCTAGAAAAACTCTACGTAATTTTTCTGCCTGGTGGCGCGAAATACTTCAAGTATTAACTAACATTATGACTATATATATATATATTTTTGTGGACAAATCTGTGGTGTGACTAAAGTGAATCCTATACTGAGGGAAGGCACCGACCTGACATTCATCATTTCTAGAAACCTACGCTATTGACACTGTGCTCTGCTAACTCCCGCGCCTGGAAAAATTTTAGGTGACTTAATCAGACATTTGAACAAATTTGCACACCCAAGTAGTCGTTCCCGGAGACTCCGAGTTAAATACGTCTTTTGGAACTGGGGACTTCTTGGCAGAAGACTGCATTTTTTTGAGTCTGTGTGAAAATCTAAAATCAGTGTGTTCCAAGAGGCAGCGAGCAAAGTCGTGAGTACCTGTATGAGAGGCCATGGCGGAATGAATGAGTGTACGCTGGTTTGAGTGATATTTTCACTATTATATCTTTGACACCCTGTTGCTGTCCTATTTGTTTTTTCAATCTGCATAATTTGTTGCTAAGGCTAGAGTTTCTTGTGTTTTTGTCTTAGGTTAAAGCAGATTTTTTTTTCAAACTCTGTGCATATAATTACGAGATAAAACAACGAAAACTCTTAGAATCAAACCCTATGTATCTGTGACTCTGGCGCCATCATCTGTTCTCTTAACGGGGCTGGGCTAAGCCTAGAGTTAACACTATAAGGGGGCTATCACCCTTGCAACATTTCCTTGAATTTTTATGACTATGTGTATATGTATTCTCCTTGATGTACTTTCTTTGATGTTGTGAGCCGATTTTTTCCTGATATTAAAATCGCTCTTGAACTTAATATTAGTGTTTGGTCAGCTCGTTCTAGATAATATATATATCATTGTTATAGTTTTCCCACGTCTGTGTGTTTACCTGTCGTCACGTGTATGTGCGTGCCTGTGAGTGATAGAAATATACGTAATATGTATATTGGGGTAGTCTGTCTGACGCTGTAACAACTGTTGTAGAAGATAGGTGAGAGAGAGAAGAATTCTTTTCGCTTTCAGAGACAGCCACTATATCAAAATCTATCATCTCACGTGTGTGGAAATTCTATTACCTTTCACTAACTCTCACTGAGTCTATCACCTATTCAAACCTATTCAGAAGGGACCAAACCTAGTCTTAATTCTCCTATCGGAAATCTACGACACTGGACCGATAGACAGGAATGTCCGACCAGCTATGGTAATGGTTGATGATGCAGCACACACGAATATATATATAGTCTCTACTGATCTTCCAATACAATATGGATATCAGCACATCTGAGTGAACCAGCTGTAGTACTCCGGGTCGCAGTGCAGGATAACACTGGTGGTTTACACTTCTGACTTTCCCAGTCTATATATTTGACCGAACCCTGAAACAACACAAAGCCTGTGGCTAGCCTCTTCCTAGGAATTCCACTAGACTAGTGTATGTTTGTTCAGTGTCATCTGATGATGCATGTGTATGAGATGTTCACATGTTCTTGTTAGGAGCCGCGGTAGCATAGTGGTTAGTGCACTGGCTTCCTAGCGCAGTGGTCTATGGTTCGATCCCCAGATGAGGTGGGATTTTTTTAGGCCACAAACGGCTCCTGGGTCGACCCAGCCCCAATTGGGTACCAGAGCAACTCTGGGAAGGTTAAGGCGGCCGGCGTGATGCCGACCACATCACCCCTAGTGTGCCGACGGTCAAGATAATATGGGCCTAACACCATATTCTCAATATGCCTCAATGGGCGTGTAACGGGCTCCTTTACCTTTTTTTTTACATGTTCTTGTTACCTTGTCAGTATTACATGCAAATACAATCCTACGTTACATAGTTATAATGTACATTTATATTACACCAACTACTTTACAACGTGATGTGATTTCATAGTCCCTTTTATACCTGCTGCCTTTCCAGTCAGCTCTGAAAAATGCAATGTTGGTCCAATAAATATAGAATGATCCTTACATGTTGTTGATATGACTTATGATAAACATCTTCTTCTTGTAAATATTCATCCATGGTATGATTGATCGTGTTGTTACACACTAATTATTTTGTAAAACATGAAACAAATTATTGAAATATTTTGCAAATATATGTACAGAAATTCTACTCACCCTCTGGTCTTCAGAAATACACTAACTGGACTTGATTTGATAAAGGCAGGCTGTCACAGAATACACAACAGGTAAATGAAGTCGTGACTAGCTCTTTCCCTCCGTCCGCTGTATACAACTGATTTTGTGTGTGTCCAAATTGTGGCAGTGTGTGCTGGTGTGTGTTGTTGTTGTTTAGTGGTAAGTCCGATCACTATCCTAACAATGGGTGGTTGCACATGATGATGTCTCACGTACGAGTACATACATTTAATACGAACAAGTGATGCAGGATGATGAACTCGATGGTAATGGACTTCACTAGAACAGCGGTGAAGTAAACAAAAGCAGTCAAGTTTATTTACATGATGTTTTCAGGAATGTAATGATACATCAAGTGGAAGGGGATTCAATCTATCATGCCTTGCCCCTGCAGTAATCAAACTTTTCATACAGTCATTTCAATTGCGTTGATTATTTAGAAAGTCGACCTTTCATTCCTCGTACCATGGGTTCCGGTTAATTGTGCCTGTTTCTATTTTTTTTTTCTCTGTCATTACTTTTTCTGCCCAAACTGTTTTTGTTTTATTTCTGAGTCTAGAACGTTGAACCCTTCTAGTTACTGGTTTCTTTTATTCTTTTCTGGCGATAAAACTTTCCTGGACTATTTCTGTGTGAGCTGGTTGGTTTATCTCGTATGACGAAGACTGGCCTAAACCACCAGGGTATGACTATTTCTACCAGTTTGTTCATGCTACATACTACTAAACTAACCCGTTCATACCTGCTGTCTCTGTGCTTGAAAAAACATACTTGTCTTGAGCCCACTGCGTGGGTGCCCACTTCGTGGGAATGGAAAAACACACATCATCAAAACGATATCTAAATTGCTTCAAACAGCAATTCTCTCTACAAAGATGGTATTTGAGGCTCTAAAGACTTAGACAACCGTACATCTCTTGTGAACACAAGAGCCAACCAAAACTATGGCTTGTTGTCTACGATCTTCCTTATGGTGCTCACCATTCTAACATTTTAAACACATGGGAGAAAACATTCCCAAACCTATGCTACTGCTACGTTTGACATCTCAAATCCAACTAATCTATTTTCCTCGATTTCCTATTACAATTTTATAAACTCACAACTCATTCATTGTCACGGACTTCATAATCTCGTGCATCTTACTTCGTTCACAAATTCTTATCCAAAACAACATTCACCGAGACAAGGGACACAATATTTTTACCTCCCTTCGCTAATTAAGTCCCTATTCCATTGTCACGGATTGCCTCCCCTGCTTTGCAGTAGTGGTCCTAATATTGCTTCCAAGGTATCTACCTGCAAGCTAGATTACTCTTGGCAGAGATATAGATAGAAGGTTAATAATACTTCTACCTGAAGTTCACAAGATATTCCCAGAAGTCAAGAACAAAAGCTGCTTAGGGCTGAGCAATTTTTTTTTCTTAACAAGCGGCACTTGGGCTGTCAGCCCTTCGGCCCAATGACATGTCATTGCGAGGCTGGGGAGCCTGTGGACTTTCCTTCCAACCCGGTCAGGAGCTTCGCTTCTTCCCATCCACAGAGGGTTTATCTCAGGAGCCGTTCAGGTTATTCAGTAAAAATCCCGGTCGATGACACTGCTTCAAATGCCCACATCCGGGCTTGAACATTGAACACCTGATCGCCAGCGCAATGTGGTAACCATTACACCAGCGCGGCTCCCAATGAGCAATTTGTTAACCTTATAATCTGGTCCGTCGCCTTTTGTGAAGGATTTAAGCAATGGTTTAGCCCGTTCAAGCCCCCAGTTGGTGTAATCCAACGAAATCCCTCTTATAAGGTATAGCTCTGTTTAGTGTAAATATAAGCTATATGGAGTTAAAGAGGAACTTCAAACAACAGTCGAATTCATCATGAGAACTCGTCTGACGGTGTAATCATCAAAGATGCGATCGCAAGAAGAAGAAGAAGAAGAAGTGTAAATATATGTCTAAGTATTTATATATAGATTAACTATTCTGGCTCATACGTTTGCTTTCATACATATAACTGAATCAACTATTATTGTTTTGTTTAAAAACAACAGGTGACAAATTTAATAGTGAAAAGGTCTTTAACAGGTTAAAATAAGTATGAAAAAATCAGTGGAATTTTGATAGTTATAAAGTTCTCATCATTGAGACGTAGGTGGAAATTAAACTTTATACTTAAAGTTTAACTGGAATGGTCCCTTTTTTTGCTGGCGCCTTTTAGTTAGCACTTAGCTTGTATGAGTGAGTCGTGCAGCTGTGGTTCATCAATTCTGTGATCATTTGTTCGCTGCAAACTAACAGGCCCATTGTCATGCGCTCCACCCACAAAGTTAACCTCTCAGAAGAATTAAATTCCGAGCACACAGTGTAACTCAGGGAATATGATGGAAATTCACCCATATCCTTCTGGGTGTTAACTAGGAAATTGCGTCTGGAGTGCATGAATAATTATTTGCCTGATGTCGTGAAATTACGTCTGTATCACATCACGAATTCTAAATATTCTGACCATACCGCGCGCCATACATGGTAGAAAGATAAGATACACTGACCAATGAAAACGCTTTCTTGGTCCTGTGTTTACTATCGCTGGGAAAATAAAGATGGCAAGGCTCAATCTGTGTAACCTGATTAACTTCGGAATTTTAATACAGCATTTTGGAAGAAGTACCACTTGAAAGAGGGTACCAACACGATATTAGGGATATTACTCTACCAGTAAGTAATAATACTTTTACTGATACTAATATAGGAAGGGAGAAATCTTAGGTTGAATGCATTCGAAGCTTCAGATTGTCCTAAATTTAGCAGTTTAAACTATGCCTACCATAAAATGCAATTTAGAAACTAAAAGATTATTACATAGATATATAAAGCCTAATTCCAGGTATAATTTAAGCTTTGGTGAAATAAAATCGCATCAGGAATAACGGAAATATTTTTTTGAAAAAGTAGTTTTCCTACATTGTACGATAGGCAAAAAGGTACCCATATTTTCTGATAGTGATTACATTCCTCGGGAGTTCCATCTCGTACGTCCGAGGTCACACTATAAATAGACTGGCCTAACACATTCGGGTCAGTCACTGTTATTTGAATACACAGAAAGCGGGGGGAAAGAAGAGCATATGTTAATGCAAGTGTTTGCCTTCTGTACCTGATTAGCAGACCTTAATCAACCATTAAGGGCTTGTCTGTGTGTGTCAGAGGGTAAGAACGAATCTATGTATATATTTATGTATATATTTATGTGTAATTCTATTGATTAATTCACTTGTGCGTTAGAAAGTGTGTAGTAAGTGTAAAGAAAATATTCCAGGACGAGTGTGTTGCAGGCTGAAATACAAGCATGTGTTAACCTTTAGTGGAAAAGCCAGCATTGTGAAATGTGTATAATATTGAGAATGGTGGCCAAAGTACGACTGTAAGTTTGATAAAGTATTTGAAGAAGTATGTCTTGAATGGAATGAAACACCTACCAGGAACATAAGGAAAGATGAAAGGGATTGTAGTACTGTATAATTTGACCTATTACTTAGTAGTTTTATTCGCAACCAAATTATTGTATGGAGGCGAATCATGGGAAACAAATTGTAGTGAATTTCTAAATACAATATCTAAATTAATATATAACAATATCGGGCATAAAGGAAAAGATAAGAAAGTATAAAAGAATTTTTTTGCTAGAACTGTTGGTATCGCCTACGCCTTCAGATTATTATTTGCAAACGAATAGCCGAACAAAACGGTACCCAAATTTTTCAAATTCGTCCTTGACATAATCACTTTTCCTAGTTCTAAGAAAATTGTCGAAAGTAGAGCAAATGCAACTTTCTTCAAACAGGTGAACGCTTCAGGCAGGGATGTCCAGCAGTTGAGGATGGCAGCTGACTTTTCCAAGCAACTTCCTTCAAGAGTTTTTCGCAATTCTACAAATTTTATCGTCCATAACTCTGATGCCTTGAATTCGATGTGTTGCATTTCAAAATTGTCAACATCCATCCACTCGAAAAGAGATAGGTCAAATGGGATGTTAGTATGATCAATTAAGTCGAGCTTGATGAGGTACGAAAACATGGGCCCGTGAATTTTGAAGTCTTGACCTCGTTTAGCAAACTCTCATTTGAGCGCTTCAACGTATTTCTGAAGCTCATCTCTGTTGACAGTAAATCGATTTGAATGAGCCTTTACGTTTGGAAAGTACTTGTATGTGTTAGTGGTAATATCTCTGCAAAATGTGTCTAATTTTGACGCAAATCCTTTCCAGTGCTCAAAAAGATCAAGTACTGTTTGACCCTGCCCTTGTAAACGCAAGTTTAATTCATTCAGATTTGTAGTTATGTCAGCCAGAAACATCAGCTTGCACAGCCAGTCCTCGTCATTGAATTCCGGGAAATGTTGTTCTTTGTCATCAAGAAACACCTTGATTGCTTCTAGACATGATACAAATCTGTTCAAAACATTACCTCGACTAAGCCAACGAACATTACTGTAGAGCGGGAGGTCCGCATATGCGCTCTCCATTTCTTGTAGAAGAGATTTGAATTGCCTGTGGGTCAATGAAGAGCGAGAAACTATGAAGTTAACTATCTTGACAACAGTTTCCGTTACAGAGTTCAAGGATAGTGACGAAATCTTCGCACACAAATTCTCCTGGTGTATAATGCAATGGAATCTCAATACTTGACGTCCAATACGATCCTCAAGAAGTTTAACAAATCCTTTGTTCTTTCCGACAAATGCAGGGGCGGCATCAGTAGTAACACAGAATATTTTATTCATGTTAATGTTCTGATTTTCGAAATAGCTTACAAATGCAGTTATAATGTCCTCTCCCTTGGCTGTACCATCAAAAGGTATCAAGCAGCACAGTTCTTCATAAATACGGTCGTTGTCACAATATCGCGCAACTATAGCTAGGCGCGCCACGTCATTCACATCGACACTTTCGTCAAGAGCGACACTAAATACAACAGCTTGTTGTAACTCGGTTGTTTGTTTTACCGTTACATTTTCAGCCATATCAGTTATGCGCCTCTCGATTGATCTCGCAGAAGCCGGTATTTCTCGAATCCGAGACAGTACTGTTTCTTTATTTGGTAAATCACTAAACAAAATTTCAGCACTGCTCAAAAAAGTTTCCTTGATGTATTCTCCATCTGTGAAAGGTTTGCCCTTCGAAGCCACACACTGTGCAATTTTGTAAGTACATTCGGTAGCTTTATTTTTGGTTCCAATTACTTAACTAAAAATACTACTTTGTTTTTTGTAGCCAGAAACAGCCATTTTTATGACTTCATTTTCTCCTCAGAGTTTTTAAACATGGACTGATGTTTGGTTTGATAGTGTCTTTGTACACTTGACGTACGGCACACGACACTTTCATAACATAAAGCACAAACAGCACGATCCTTTTGTTGTATGAATCCATATTCGTTTGTCCAAAAGTCTTGAAACGAGCGTATATCAAGTTTTTTTTCTTTTTTGAGTCATTTTAACGGCACCGTATTACTTAATAACAACACCAACTTTTGTGCTGCGGTCAACGGACTGTACGGGCATGAGTATGCGACAGCCTAGAGAACTGTAGAGGTGGTGGTGGTCGGGAGAGAGGGGAAGGATAGGACGGAAATATAACTTCGTCGAGGTCAGTCATTGTTGCTCCAAACTCACACTGGGAGTCAAAAACTACGAGCGAAAACGAAATAAATACGCTCGTCCAGGCGCTAGCCAGACACTATTGCGTAATTATGATATTACGTCTCCGCTTGCCCGTCAAAATTCGCTTGGGATTCTTTTCAAGAATCTCATCCTGCAAACTACGGTAGCAGGTAGACGCCAGACTAGCGGGCACCGCAAAGTATAACCACTCCCCTTGAAATTCGTTGAAGAATGTTTGTTCTCAGAAACGGTCGGTAAAAACAAAGACTTACGTGCAGTATAGTATGATCAGGCCTTTAGTTTGCATCAGATGGCACATTCTTACCTTCAATGTCTAAAAACTTTCGTTTTGAAGGGTTGTGAAAACGGGTATAGCTTTAAAAGAATTATATGCTTCTATTTAATTAAAAATTCAATTTTTTAAAAATGAGATCATATACTGTACAGTATTTTAATTCACTCAGCTTGCCATTGAAAATCGTTCCACGTGCCACGCTTGGCACGCGTGCCGTAGTTTGCCGACCCCTGCCTTAGGGGTTTCCCCAAAATACGAGGAAAAAGTTAGAACATGCAGACAACTCGTGTCACAAAAACAACCTTAGCGCTTATTTCAAAGGACGTAATTATCACGTAAATAGAGAAGACAGCACATGGAAAAGAATTGAACGTGTAGTAGACAAAAAATAAAAACACTAACATAGAAAAAAAAACTGTGTACTTCTGAACCAAGCCAACTAGTCCCATATAAATTGTATATTCGTGTACCTTAGGACTTGTTGACAAAGAATATGGTAATAGTTACGCAAATAGTCCATTAATTAACTAATTATAGCCATAATACTATAGTGGACCCGACCAGACTGTCAAGTAAAGATCATGCCTGCTTATAATTTTTTATGGCATGTTTTGAAAAAAACGACTTTGGGTAAATGAGGTTAAAAGGTACGGGATATTTGATTGGGTGGATTTTGAAGGAAGGCGAAGTATGATTGGTTGACCTAAAACTAAAAATATATTTGCCTTGGAAACATATTGGGAGTTGTTATTTGAAACGATAGATTCAAAAATAAATGTAAACATGTCCCATTGGACAAACAGTAGATATTGGTGGAATTGCAGAGGCGTTGTAACTATTAGGGGAGGGAATACTGGTATACTGCCATTTCAAATAAATTTTGTGTAAAGCAAGATCGATGAGAGCAGGCGGAGAAATTTTCTAACATAGGAAAAGCCTGGACATAGGGCAGATCGAAAATGTGCCATATTGCCTAGTCATCGTTTAATTGTGTTATTTCCTTGCATCTGTGAGGGTTGTGGTTGCTGTCAATAACTGGTGCCAGACTACAGTGGGCCGATATATTCATGCCACAGTCTTGCCTTTTTCGGAGACAACTGTAAACCACCATCATTCTTGAAGAAGTGGGAGCTGAAGGTTGTCGTTCAGCGAAGTGCAGGAAGAGTCCTACACCATATTACAAAGATAGGTGCATGTTTCGGCACCTGATCGCTCAACTAACATTATATTAAAATAAGAAACTGGGAATAGTGATATAAACATTCCATCAGTGTCCATAAAAACTTACAAACAACATGCAGAGATGATGATAATAAACAATCAACCAGTGTATACTAGAAGTCACCTCAGTTAGACAATACAACTACACCCTTATATAATAATATGTGTATTATGGTCAGAAGACCCATTGTGTAAATTGATTGATGTAATTACTTTCTATGATTTCATTTTTGATTATCAATCCTGATTCCAAATAAATCAGATTCAGGACAATAAATTGAAAAACATTAATTTTTCCAAACTATCAACCACTGACTTACTAAAGATAGTCTTTTAAAGTGTAGTTCGTATGTGATTGTCGTGGTACTGTTGTGTTGTATTAGATAATAAAATAATTTGTGTAATTGTTTATATGTTCAGTTGGTTAATGCAACCTTACACTAACATTTCATAACCCTAGACACCAAACGTAGTCATCTTACATTCTATCTAGAATAAGTCTGAATGAGATCATAGTGGTGGTAGTAGAAAGGTGCCCTGGAAATTTACTCTAATATTTATTATATTCAGGGACCTTCACAGCTGACCTCATTCAGTACACTAAGATTTCTTAACAACAAACTGTATTAACATCAAACCCACCACAGATACATACAACAAACGTAATGTACTTTGGCATTATGAATTTATTTTAAATGCTGCATGTTCGGCGATTTCTTCCCATTGGGGTTTGTCAGATCAAGGCCAACGTGTTCAGGCAAATCATAACGAAAAGTGAAAGCGGTGGGTTAATGTTGCATCAGACTATACGGAAAAACTCAAACGGGAAATTTCAATAAGCCGTCCTTGTAAGTTGGTGAAATAGAAGATAGATAAGACAAGGAACGGAAAGAAAAAAGGTATAAAATAGATAATTTGGGACACAGTGACGTATGAGCAGGAGAGAGGAAAACGATAATAAAAAGAAAAAAAAACGATTCAGTTAAAACTATATATATATAACGTACATTAAAAACCCCTGGTGGAAAAAGTTAATCGAATACAGATAAAGTTATATGCATTTGTTTGTATACACGAAGCGAAAACAGAAACATAGATGATAACTATACACGTAGAAAAACGTCTTTGTAGAAAACGTACCGACATGCAAGATATTTCGAGGGGTGAAAGTTATACTGACTGATCATCAGTTGTCGTCAAAGTTTCAAATGGTTCACGGTATCGGTGGGTGCTTGGCATAAAATTGGTTCATCGACAATGGTGCATGAACAACTATGACAATGGTGCATGAACAAACCATGTTAAAACATGAATATGATCATCCCTTACGTAGCATGTATCCACCACTGTAGCCGGTCCCCTTACATGATGCTTACACCAAGCATTCACTTCCACTTGTAACGGTGATACCTGTGATAATTTGTGTTACGTGATAAGGTTGTCAGCCGCTTCCACAACTTCTCATTAGTTGCCTTGTACGACATGCCTGAGGTTGCAGCAGACCTATTACTTCTTTGTCTCTTCAGAGATCTCTGGGGACTACAAATGGCAAAACACGGATATGCTTATAGAACAATGAAGGTCATGAAGGTCATGAAGTCATGCTTAACATTTTGATAACGATAAAGTGTGACATGTTTAGCAGCTGACATAGTTAGCAATGAACTTAATGTGTCTTAAACGTCGCTTGTTTGGGACGAGGTACAGAAACTAACAATATAAACTGAAGTTCCAATATTTTCTTTATTATGTTTAAAACACCGACAACGTTAATTGTCGCGATATTTTTGTCCTGAAATAATATTACTAGTTATGTACAGTATAATTTTGCGTATTGTAGTTCATGGTAGGCTCCGAGGAGAGAAGAAAGAAAAGGCCTACAATACCGTCTGCAATTTCGAAAGAGGTGACTAATATTAGGTTGTCCATGGGGTTTCCAACCTCATTATGAAAAATACATTGCTACAGAAGCCATTATTGCAATGACACATGCATGTATGACAAGATCACTAATGAGGAGCTAAAGACAAGAACTTTACAAGTGCACTGGAACAAGAAGTGAGAAGACGACGCTGTAGATGGATAGAACACGTATTGAGAAAACCTGTTGATAGCACTACCATGATAGGACACGTACTGAGAAAACCTGTTGATAGCACTACCATGATAGGACACGTACTGAGAAAACCTGTTGATAGCACTACCATGATAGGACACGTACTGAGAAAACCTGTTGATAGCACTACCATGATAGGACACGTACTGAGAAAACCTGTTGATAGCACTACCATGATAGGACACGTACTGAGAAAACCTGTTGATAGCACTACCATGATAGGACACGTACTGAGAAAACCTGTTGATAGCACTACCATGATAGGACACGTACTGAGAAAACCTGTTGATAGCACTACCATGATAGGACACGTACTGAGAAAACCTGTTGATAGCACTACCATGATAGGACACGTACTGAGAAAACCTGTTGATAGCATTGCTACACAATCCCTGTTATGGAGTCCCCTGGGTAACAGAAATAGAGGACGATCAAGGAACACGTGGGAATTGAACTGGAGACAGACATGAAGAAGACCTTGAGATGATGGCACGTGACAGGAAGACATGGCGTACGTTAGATGAAGACCTAAGCTCCTATGGGAGCTGAAACGTGAAAGACGAAGAAAAAGACATGAATATTTTATATCGTACAAGGGTACCAAATGCAGTAGTGCTTCCATGCTCCATAAGGAGCGAACAAAATGACAGTGATGATATATAGCTTTAGTCTGAAATAATAATGAAATCTCTGTATGGTTGAATCACCCTTGAAACATGGAAACCTGCAACAAAACAATAGCCAAGAAGGGAACACTTTCATGAGTGGGTGTTCACGTGGAATAGGAAGAATGAAATATATACAATTTCAAGTCACCAAAGTGGAACTGATGACACAAATCAGACAAGTGTCAGAGGAACAAGAGATGAGATGAAGACGATGCTGGTAGATATGACACACTTTGAGGAAAAAACTGTATGATCATTACAAGTCAGTCCTTATTCTGTATAATACACAAGGTTAAGGAGATAAAGAGAAAGTGAAAAACACACAGAGAAGGTAAGTGGGGACAGACATACTAGTGACGCAGATAACACTGAAAGATATTAACCGGATGGCACTGGATACCAATGTTTATCATGAGTTGCTTGAAAGCCTATTATCCTCATTGAACTGAAGGGCGATATTAATAAAAAGAGTGATGATTTTGAAAACGCGATACAATAAAAATGAGCGTCTATCGATTAATAACAGCCTGCATTATTTATATGTTGCACTTATTAATGGCCAGCTCTTTTGTGTACGTCTTCTTCTGTCTTTTATTTTATATCATTATCATCATAATAATCATTTCCTTTGTCCACTCGTTATGGAGTTTATCAGAGTTCACAATTAAGACAAGAAACATAAAGCGTTGGAGACCCACCGCAGCCGACCTTCGTTGCGGAGATGGCAGCTGATGATGATAATGGATGAGGGAGCCACCACTGTAGATTTCCCTTGGGGAAGTAATATATAGATATATATATCAACGCCTAAACTCTTTCTGCGGTTTCTGTAGCCGCTGTTATGACACGAGGTTACCAGCCCGATAAACAATCTCATATTAGTCGCCTTTTACGACATGCTTGAGGTCTCAGTAGTCCTATTCTCATACTTGATATAGATGAACTGAAATGTACAATTAAGCAAAGAAAAAACAGAAGACAAAACTATTTGTCCAGGCGAGGAATCGATGTTAAAAAATTTGGTTTTTTAAATAATAAAGGAAGAGGTCTTGGGGAGGGAGTAGTGATGGTAAAAACTAGTCATCAGTGTTACAAGAGAAACGAGAGTTTCGAGATTTTTTTATGAGCCGCTCTGTCACGCCGTTTTGAAGAATACTCTACATACGACGTAATGTACCGTTGGCTGCCATCAGTTCACCCGTTTCAAAGATCAACAGTACCAACTTCATCGATTAAAGCCCGTCTATGGCTAGGAACACAAACCATCAAGAGGGCGAACATGGCGCAAGCAGACAGTGAAGAGCCCAGATATTGCTGTTGATATTGTCCAGACCATCACGCTGAAAAATTCCAGTCCTTTCCGAACGAAATGAAGACGTGATTTGCTGGTGCTGACATTACCTTGTGTTCCTGATAACAAAGTTATGGAACTGTGGCAACAACATTCAAATGAACTAGCGTCTGTATTTTTGGTTAGAAAGCTAACTGGAACAAAATGAATAAAACATGAATGTTCTACATTGACACGGGGGAAAAAAATAAGCATGCTCTCTGCAGTACATCGAGGAATTCTAATTTCGATTAAATAGACCTCACACTTTTTTATTCTTACAGCCAGATGAGCTTGCTGCTACGAAAGAGAGGTTTATGCGAAAACTTATGGATGGAAAAAATAAGGGACGTAGCTAACTTCTACATCCCAGGGTAGAAGAGGAACGACTAAATAAGTAAGCTTTTGGATGAAAAAAAAAAAGGAAATACAAATAATGTTAAACGAAGGAAGTCTCAGGAAAGGCAAAGAAGAAAAAGTGTACTTCACTTTCAGGCAGTCCGTAAGATGCAACGAACATGAGATTGTGCATTGAGATGGCAACCTCAACATGTAAAATAAGTCGCTAAAGAAACAACGCTGCATGAGTAAATGAATGGTTTATTCAGTCTACCTGCAAAGGGACAGCTAATTTGCTATTGATCCATAAGGGACTGGGAGCCGCGGTAGCACAGTGGTTAGTGCACTGACTTCATAGCTCGGTGGTCCATGGTTCGATCCCCAGTTGAGGTGGGATTTTTTAAACCGCAAACGGTTCGGGAGTCGACCCAGCCTGATAAATTGGGTACCAGAGAAACTCTGGGAAGGTTAAGGCGGCGGCGTGATGCTGACCACCTCACTCCTAGTGTGCCGATGATCGAGAAAATATGGGCCTAACACTATATTCCCAATATGCCTCATTGGGCGTGTAACGGAATCCCAGTAAGGGACGGGCTAGGAAAATGATGATGAAAAAAAAATATATATATGGGGCAAATGATGAGAGGAAGGGGAGAATAAACAAATGAAAATTTTAAAAAAAAAGTCCACAAATGAGCTTCCAGAGTGAACATGGGCCTCAGTGTGCTTGTGAGTATGTACGTCTGCTGTAGTTGTAGAGAATGTGAGAGGCGTGAGTTGACACAACTGATGGAAGTTTCCAGTAGCTTGTAACACAACCCACTGAGTACGGACCAGTCAGATACAACAGCTGCGGTATTTACTGGCGCTGTGTTATTAAAGAAGATGTCCCTTCGGTTAACACCTCCCGACAGACAGGGTCAACCCCTAGCGACTGGCCTCTCCTGCGTTACTTTGTTGCTTTATTGACATAGTACCAGAGTTCAGAAGAGCAGACCCACCAAGCATGAATTCTCGTGTGTCAGAGCTAAAACAAATTCTTTTGTATCAGAGCGTGGAATACAATGCGCGTCAGTCAGCTCAGAACAAAATGTGAAACGATGTCAGACGTTGCATTATGGGTGAAAGACGTGAAGAAATTAGCTGACAATTTATTGGATGATGGTGAAGATTATAATAGCGTTGAAAATAGTTTTCGCAGTCCATTATCAAAATTACTTTGATAAAAGCATGTATGTGTTACTTTCGCGCTGTTATTATTATTTTTTTTTAAATTAGGAGTTTCACCTGATTTGGCAAAGCACGCCCCTTTCAACTTTCAAAATTATATTAGGGCGCATTTCCAAATATAAAATAACTAAAGTTTTGGTAATCACTATGATTAATCCTTATTAATCCTTATAGATATTGAGTGCAATACTGGGGAATCAAGAAGTATAGTTCCAAGTCACCCCACAACGTCCTACGAGGCATATTGTTTAATCCGAATACCTAATCAATGTATTGTTCTGAAAGCAGTTTAGCTACATAAAAATAAACGGCAATTGGTCTTTCTGATCTGTCGTATTGAATGGAACATAACCATCAAACAATAGCGGCAACATAGCTTGACTGTACAAGCCGAAATCTAAATATCCGACGCACCTTTTATCTTCTTTGAATAAACCTGAAGTTGTTGTAAACAGGAACGTAGGGTTCCAAATGAAAGTGGAAGAGAGAAGAAAAAAAAGGTTTGATTTGGTGGATTTTAAGCACTATCTTCATTGAACACGGACAACTCCATCGGCGGGGGTCGGAGTGGCTAAGCGGTACGGCGTCCGCCTCGAGTTCTAGAGGTACCGGGTTCGATTCCCAGTTGACCAGTGGTTCAGTAATGTAAAATCCATCAACCATTTTTTTTCACCAGAAGATACGGTTTAGCTGACTAAATAATGCTATGAGTGACGGATAAAGTGACAGAGTAGAATGCGCATTATATTTCATTGTGTGTAATTATATGGTGACTAACATTTAATATCATGTGTAAAAATGATAGACGTCGACAATCAACTAGCTAGTAATGACAGGCGATATTTGTTAAGGGAGCGTAGTCATAGTTAATTTATAACTGACATTGTGCGCTGAGTGTTTTACCGGGTCGGAGGGGGAAAGGCTGCATGCTTTTACCAAACCCGTACTCGGTAAGCGACGCGCGATAGTACAGGCTTAAGATACCGTGTGCCTTTTAATTTAATTAGGTGACGGAGAGGATAAGAGATCATACCTTACCCTTGATAGCATAGGTTATTGTCATGTTGGTTAAATGTTTTGTTTTCTTCCTAATACAGTGCTTGATCAAAACCCAGCGGCCAGCGGTTTTCTATTGTGGTCTTTTTCTCAGTTACTGAAGGAATAATCTTTGTCGTTCTTTTCTTGGCGTTCGTCCCCGTACCGGTGTGAACAAGAACTGCCAGGGCGACACATTAACATTTTTTAACTGTAAATTTGAGTAACGGGACTTACAAAATACCCAGATTTTTTCATTCAATGTTATCAGCCCGCTGTGGCAATATTCATAACATTTTTCCCGACTTCTGACAGTCGTTTACCCAAGTGGATTTTATCCAGGAGAATACGCTGTTTCATAATCGGTACTCACCCCAGAGCAAGCCGAGTATCATCATCATCATAATTAACAGTTTTAGCAATCATATGTTTTCCTGCTGTTTACTGTGAGTGCCATATCTCAGAGAGTTCCGGCATTAACTGTTCTAGGTGTCAATTGTGTATCCAGAAATCTACCACCAAATTAGGCGTTCCCCGTGTTAAATTTAATTATTATCGGAGGGACTTGGGCCGATTCGGATGATACCAACTACTGGATTTTATATGCACATTCCTGGATTATTCGTCCAAAACATTGTTTCACCAGATTAGGTAAGGAGCGAATGAGTGGCCACGTATAACATAGAAAGAGAGAGAGTGAAATATTTTCTTTTTATTTGCAGAAACATTGAACCTGCAAACTTCTGTTTCTTTTAACTATTGTTTAATTTTTTAAAGGATCACCTCCCTTAGATCACACAAGGAGGATCTCAGTACAGTGCACGAACTCCGTAGCACCGGCGAGAATCCCAATGTGTGTATATAGGAATCACACATTCTATAAATATATTTGGTGGGTAGGTTTCTAATTTGTAAATTTTGCCAGGACAGGGGCCTTATGGCCTACTCTTTACGATTTTCAACTGCCGTGGGACTTCGAACGTGTGTAACTTGCACACGGGACCTCCTTTTTTTCGCCCTTATCCGAGAAAACTATGCATCCGATCTCACTACCCATGAGACCAGGAAATAGTATGACATGATTAGGACCACTGGTTCTGAAAAAAAAGTGTGCGTAAATTATATTCCCTCTACTGAGAATCGAACCCCAAGATGCAGCAATAGTGAATGCAGTCAGCGACTCATAGCTTGACTGCCTGCGTCAGGACCAGCGAAGCAGAGCTGGTCAAGACCGTGCTCCACCTCCACGTGGTGGTCCTGGAAACAGTCTGCAGCAGTGCAGGCTGGCTGAGCGAGCATGGATCGAAATGGGAAGGCAAACCCGGTCCTTAAAAAATGCTGTGCAGAAGTCGGATGTGTCGACCGAAAGGTGCAGATATCACAGCTTAGGCGCAGACAGACACAACGCAACCACCATCCTTTTCAGGACGAACGAAGAAGAAGAACCCGATACATCTAGAATTCGAGGCGGATGCCATATCTCTTAGCCACTCCGACCCCGAGAGAAAGAAAAGAAGATCTCAAAAAGCGAGAATCAGAAAGGCAAGAGGAAATGTAAGAATATACGGAACATGACTGGAACTGTCTCAAGAGGTCAAGAATAGGAAGACCTGGGGAGATTTGCTGGTACAAAATGCGTATGACAGGATACCTCGGATATATTTGCTCGTATGACAGGATACCTCGGATATATTTGCTCGTATGACAGAATACCTCGGATATATTTGCTCGTATGACAGGATACCTCGGATATATTTGCTCGTATGACAGAATACCTCGGATATATTTGCTCGTATGACAGAATACCTCGGATATATTTGCTCGTATGACCGATACCTCGGACATATTTGCTCGGGCATGACGCCCAGGTTATGATGGCTTAGAGAGACTAGTTGGCACATGATATCCATGGCAAGAAGGCTTGAAATGATTTTGTAAGAATATATCATCATCTTGATCACCCTTCAGCACGTGTGGAGCATAGGGCTTCAAGAAATCCAAGTCTTCGTGCCCTGTACCATCAGCTCAAGGTCTTTCCCTGCCTTCTTGACCCCTTCACGTCTGTCTACAGTTATCTTCTTCATGGATTGCTTGGTCTTCCTCTACCTCTCTTACCTTGGGGATTCCAAAACACGAAATGAAGATTACGAAGAAATATCAGAAATTACATCTGCTTTAATACTGATGAAGGATAAATCATTTTATCAGTTGTAGAACAGAGACGGATTAGTTGAATTTTTAATAATACTACAACGAGTACAATGGACTAATAAAATTGAATCCCTATCTGGTAACGTGCATGAATGGTGTTAACTAATTTACCTGTAACATACAGCGAATCGATTAATTAATAATAATAATAATAATAATAATTGCCCCTTAAATCATAACTGACAATGGGAATGCGCCCCTGAGGTGACAGCCTTCAGCCGCTTATTTTCCTGGTGCTCTTTTCGACATTTTCGTCTCTCTTCTGCTTGTTGTGTGTGTTCCTTTTCGCTCAATCTGAGGTGGAGCCGTAGATAGCATTGGTACGATCAGCAGCTTCATCCTCCCACGTTGCTGGATTTATGTCCAGCGCCCTCATATCTCTCTTGCACACATCTTTGAACCTCAGCTGCGGTCGCCCAACTGTTCATCGGTCATCTGCTAGTTGGCCATAGAAGATATCTTTTGGGAAGCGACCATCTTCCATGCGGCAACATGGCAATGCCAGCGTAGTCTTCACTGTCTAAGCAGCGTATACGTGCTTTGAAGGCCAGCACGTGACAACACCTCGACATTTGTCACTTTATCTTTCCAAGAAATGCCAAGTATGTGGCGTAGGCACCGTAGATGGAAGGTGTTGAGCCTTTTTTCTTGCTTAGCATAGATTGTCTAGGTTTCATTGCCATGAAATGATTTTGTAAGAATATATCATCATCTTGATCACCCTTCAGCACCTGTGGAGCATACGTCTTCAAGAAATCCAAGTCTTGGTGCCCTGTATCATCAGCTCAATGTCTTTCCCTGCCTTCTTGACTCCTTCACGTCTGTCTACAGTTATCTTCTTCACGATTAACTAATACATTATATCTAAAAAGTGGAAACTTGAATAATAAACAAACGCCACTGTGACGTATAATGGAAATATAGCCTACAGTAATCTGACAGCCTTTGTAATCCTGTTAGCGTTCTATGATTTGCTAGCAAAACCATGCATTTTTCTGCCTGTCTTACTCACAAAAGCTTATTTTTCACCCACGCCTCTTTTTTCTTTTATTATAAGGAAACGAAGTTGTTTACAAACTTGCGTGACCTGCCAGTCAAAACAGGTAGCGAATCAGCTTTCGTTTACCTCGTTTTCCCACGCCAGTATCTGCCAGGCATACGATCTCAGACAGAAAAACACGTGAAACAGACGTAACGGCCTTTGAAGTCTCCGGAAAGGGGAGCTTTGATGTCAATTCGCACGGACAAAATCATCGAGAGACCCGTTAGACGTGCGAATTCTTCTGATGTCGATTAGCAACGCCCGACACGGCGACCGTAAAGCTTTTATCTTGGGGAACTCTGTTTCTGATTCTCTCGATATTGTCACATAGGTTTTATGATCATTAAATTGCCTATATCTTCTTCTTTTTCTGTCACCCGTATCCTCTATTTTTATTATCACTCGACTTTTTTCCTGTGTTTTTCGCATTCGTTCGTTTGCGACTATATACATTACTATTTTCCCATTCTAACGTTCACCTGTTTCTTTTCTCAAAACTGAGAACGCAGTTATTACGTAACGCGTCAGTCCCTCACCAGACGATTTGGCGTGAGAATGCATTCGGTCAATCGCAGCAGATTGACGAATTAACTGTGAATATTTGGCTATTCTCAGACGTAGGGCCGACCTGTCGTCTGCATTCTTACCTGTCAAAACGTAGTTTCTCGGTGAGCGCTCAGGAAAAGCGCGATAACTGACACCTCCCCGGAGCAGTTTCAGAAATTTGTCTGGGAGTTCGCATCTGACATGTAGTTTCCAATGGTAGATTCTCAGTGGCAGGTGATATGACACTCACGCTCCAGGGCCAGTTTTGGCGTAAGGTGCGAGAAAGCAAAGTGTCAGTTATGGTTCTCAGGATGAGTTTCTCGGGGAGGTGTGAATAACTGTTTCTCCACTGGAGACGGGTTGTCTGAGATTCGCAAATGACACGCGCCCTCTCGCTCAGTAGGTGGCAGTTACGGCATGCGTTTAGGTGTTAAACGTATCGTTATAGACGGAAAGGGGGATTATTTCGTTTTGCGAAATAAAAAGTTTACCTCTTGGTCTGGTAATAGATATAACCAGAATGTTAAACTAGATTTTCATTCTCGCTCCTAAATTCGCAGTAGACAGGACGTTTTGTGCTAAGAGAATAAGCTGTATAGCGAAGTCTTAGTTTGTTCTTGGCAAAAATTTTGCCGAACTTCTAGACTACCAATAAATATAAGCATATAATTCTAGTTTGTGCGATCGCCTGTAAATTCTGTGTTGAGGTAAATATTATACATATTATCTAGTATTTCGTGAAGTGTTTAAAGTGTTAAATCGCTTACTTTATTTCACTAGTTAGATTTGGTGCAGAGCGCTTAATACATAAGTCTGTATTATTTTCTAGTGACGTGTTTCAGTGGAAAGCAGAATAAATTATAATTTCTAGCTTTAACAACAATGTAGCTATAATGAATTTAATTTTACTGCTAAATAATCAGACGAGAACATATTTTTCTAAACTAACTTATAAATGCTAGATGCCTCATGAGTGTTGACGGAATCCGTAGGTATTCCTAATTCATGATGACTGATTGTATATATAACTTATTTCACGGGGAGTTTTAAATGATAAGTCAAGCTATACGCTTGCAGTTTAAAAATGTAAGTTATATTGAGTACATAATATGTAAAATATTTCATATGTATTTTTCTTTATTCAGTGAATAATGTGGTACCCATACTTTGCCAGCGTTTGCGTAAAAGAGATAAATCTGTGAAGAAAACAACAAACATTCTTACCTTAAAGATTTGATGTAATAATTTTTACAAGAACTTTAAGAGGTTAAAGAAGTAACGGGTCATCGAGCCTGATTTGATTCTTCCTGAGAAAACTCTAGTCATTTTTCCGCCTTGGTGGCAAGTAACATATTTCAATCAGTAAATTTCCCGACACTGTTGATAAGTGGTGGTGTTACCAACTAAATTCCTATATTGAGACAAAGTGCCGACCTGACATTCCTCATTCGTTTGAAAACTAAGATGTTGACACTGTGCTAGCTACAAACGCTCGTGCCTGGACAATTTTATGTGACTTAAACAGACATCCAAAACAATAGTATTCCCAAGAGAACGGTCCCGGAAGTAGTGAATTCAACCCGTCTTTTTTGGACCTGGGGTTTTCTTGGCCAAGATTACCATTGAAGATTCTGTATGGGCAAGTCCTAAAAATTAATTTTTGTTGTTGTTGAAAAATGCACGTGAGCACAGTGGAATGCATAGAGCGAATGCTGGACTGAGCGATCCCTTTATGGTGGTATGTTGACACCCATTCATTTTTGCTGTCATAACCTTTCTTTATGCAAGGCATTGCTAACTATATATATATCTATATATTCCCTTATACTAGATCAGAGTATCCAGTCTGTTCACACCTTAAAGGGGGAAGAATTTTAGACTAAATCATATGTATCTGTGACTCCTTGGGCTATCACTTTCTTCTAACGGGACTGTGGGCTATCCATCGAGGGAAGGATCATACCAACGGGTCTATCATTCTTGTAGCATTTCTTGATTTTTGTTTATGAGTTTTTTTTTTATATGCTTGATGTATTTTACATGTTGTGACGTAAATTTACAAATGATAAATAAACTTAACAATAAATTAATCAGCATGTTGGTCAGCTCGTTCTAAATATCTATATAATCATTTGTTATAGTTTCCCACGTCTGTGTGTCTACCTGTCGTCACTGGAATGTGCGTGCACGTGAGTGGATATATATATATATTTAATGTATATGTGTTAGACTGTCTGACTACTCTAGATCTGTCGTAGAAGATAGGTGAGAGAGAGAGAGAGGAGATTTCTCGCTCTCAGAGACAGCCTCTATCACAATTCTACCACCTCACTCGTGGAAATCTATTTTGTATTTCTATCTCACACTGTGACTATCACTCATTCCAATCTATTCAGAAGGGACGAACCCAAGTCTTAATTCTCCTATCAAAAATCTACGACAGATATACATGGTAACGTGAAAATTAACATCATCTATAGATCAGAGAACCATGATGATATATAAACTGTGTCTTCTTAAACCTGCTATCAGTTGTCACTCAGAATTTTAGGATAGTCTAAGCACAGAGTTCTGGAACCATTGTGGAAGATGTGTTAATAGCATTCGTGGGGATTGTCATTCTGATATTCTGGTAATATAAATTAGTGCGTACGTGTTAAAGTGTTAATATTTTACCATTATAACTTACTGGATTTTCTAGCTGTTAGAACTAGTGAAATAAATAACGCGTAGCTATTTCATACCAGATGTGCAGTTATGATATTAATTTTCACCACCAGCTTTCTCACACAAGAAGAGATGATTTTAGTTGACTAATTTATATGTTAGGCGCGACTGATAGTGACAGAAAAGAATTCACGTTTTATTTCATTGTGCGTATTTATTATAAGTGCCTAGTATTTAATACCATACGATGACCAACAGACGCCGACAATTTAATAGCTATTAACGACAGGTGATATTTATGTAAGTGCGCGTATGGATAATTGAATAATAATTGACATTATGCGCTGATCGTTAAAGCGTGAGAGAGGGGCGGGGAGAGTGCATACCTCCATCCGACCTGAAATCTCAGCGCTAGCGAAAGCTGACCGTATAGGCTAAAGACATCGTGTGCCTTTTAAATTTAATCAGGACTGACAGAGTGGATAAGAGATCGTCTTGTCCCCGTCTGTGTGCAGATATGTAGCTATATAGAATAGCAGCATCGTTTTCATAAATGTTTTTTAGTCCTAGTAGACCTGATCACAAGGGCGTCCAGCGGTCTTTTTCGGTCTTCTTCATTTACTGAGTGGTTAATGTTGTCTTTTCTTGGCATGTGCGTCACCAATTTCATTTCGGAGCAAGGACTTGCCAACGATACATGAGAAACATTTTAACTTGTAAATTTAAACTGGACTTACCAAACCCAGCAATATTTTTTCATTTTTATCAGCTCACTGGGGTATACATAATACCAAATATATTCCCGACCTCTGACAGTCGTATCAGCGGATTTATCCAGGAAGTTACGCTGTTTCAGAATCGGCACTCTCCCATAGAGTCAGCCGATAGGATTTACCATCATTTATCAATTGTAACATTTTAACAACCAGATGTTTCCAAATACTGGAATTATTTTCCTCTTTTTTTAACTGTGAACATCAAGAGCTCGTTCTGCTACACTAACTATTCGCGGTGACATTTTGTTCATCAAGGGAAAATTAAAACACCAGATTCGGCGTCCACCTCGCTAGTCTTGACTTGTTAGAGAATGGACTGGGGCCAATTTGGGAAATCAAAACCTGGCAATTAAATATTCAGTAAAATTGTATTTCCAAGGGATATCACCAAGAGTAGGTAAGCATGATTGAGTGGCCACTGTATGACAGAGAGAGATTGAATATTTTTCTTTGTTACAGGAACTTCACCAACCTGGGATTTTGCTTAAACTTGTTTACTTTACTGGGTAGCATTTAGTAGGAACTTGTTTCTTTACTGTCTATTCTGTAACATAGTGCTAACCTTTGACCTCTGGGTTATTAACTCTTTGGGTTATTTTATCCATAGTGGAGGGCACATTTATTATGTTATTTTCATATGTATGTAAATCTTAGTTTATCTGATCTTTCTTTAGATGTTTGATGTTGTCAAGTTTAAATGATAATAAACAACAAAAGAAACTTAACTTTCTGTGTTGGTCAGACCCATACCCAATTAACCGAAGTTTTTCACGTTTGTGTATCTTGTTGTCACATAGCTGTGTGCGTGTGTAGTAAACTTATATTTATATATGAGGAGGGTAAGGTTGTCTTATACTAAATTACGCTCAGTCTCGTTCCCTAACGCCAAGTTCACCATCACACATGGCTTCACATGTGAGTCACGCAACGTCATCTATGCTATTATATGCAAATGTTGCACCATTACTTACATCGGCCAAACGGGCACACGACTGGGCGACCGATTCTGCAGACACCTCTACGACATCTCTCAGTTTAAATCCACACCTGTGGCCATCCACTTCAATGGCCCGGACCACCACGGTGCCACTGACATCCAGGTGACAGCCATCAGATCCTGTTCCTCGGACGCCAACAGTCGGTTTCGCCAGGAACAACGCCTCATCCATCTTATGGGTTGCCTTAAACCACACGGCTTGAATACCCAACATTCTTTTGTCTGAGATGCCTTTCTCTATCTAGTCCCTATTGTATTATGACTGTCTACTTTGATGTGATCACCCATTTTTTTTTTTTAATTTGTTTTATTTTTTAAAAATATATATATATTTATATTTAGAAAGCGATTTAGAAAAAAATAAAAAAATAAAATAAAATAAATAGATATAAATAAAAAATAATAAAAATAAAGAAATAAAATTAAAAAAAAAAAAAATTAATAAAAAGAAAAAAATATAAAAATATAAATATGAATATAAATATATAAATATGAATATAAATAAATAAATATATAAATATATATATAATATATATATATATATATATATATATATATATATATATAATATATATAATATATATATATATATATATATATATATATATATATATATATATATATATAATATATATATATATATATATATATATATATATATATTTTTTTTTTTTTTTTTTTTTTTTTTTTTTTTTACTCTTTTCCTGTCCTTATTTTCATTATTTCTTATTTTTTGTTTTTAATGTACTTTCGACTTCCGTTTTTTGGTTTAGTGGCAGCCTTCTTGCTTCTGTGACTGGACATGTGACTGGACACAAGGGAGTTGTTTTTCTCTTATTTTTATAGTTTCATGTTCTCTACTTAATTCTCATTTTCTTTCTTTCCCTCCTGTCTTGTTTGTCTGTCCCTGACAAAGGCCTTGTGGCCGTAACGTAGGTTTTTCCTGTCCTTTCTCCTTGTAAGACGTATTACTATTTGTGTTTTGTTTTTTTCCCCCATTTTACTGTTATACTAAATTATAGTCGTATAGATAGGCTGGACTAGAGAATCTTACTCATTCCAGAGACATATCTTCACCCGTGAAATCTATTTCTCACTCCTTTTTCTCACGTACTTATCACCATCTACTCTACTCAGACGGGACCAAAAATAACTCAAAACCTATCGGTACGACAGCCACATACATGACAATTTGTATTCCTTTCTTGTTACAATAAATATTATTAATGGTGGTTTGGTTTGATTTGGTTTTAAGGAACATCTTCATTGCACACGGACTACTCCATCAGTGCTCCGATCTCCTCCCTTAGATGGCACAAGGAAGATCTTAGCGTAGTGTACGAACTCCGTAACACCGGCGAGGATCCTAATGTTTTTATACAAGAATCACACATTCTATATATATTTATTGTGGTCGGAAGGTTTCATAATTTTTAAATTTTGCCTGGGCAACGGCCGTATGGCTTACTGTTTCCAACTGCCGTGGAATTTTTAACGTACGCAACTTGCACACGGGACATCCTATTTTTTTTTTCGCCCTTATCCGAGAAGGCTAGGCATCCTATCTCACTTCCCATGAAATCAGGGGGCAGTATGACATCATTAGGAACCCCCGGTTCTGAAACAAAAATCCCATCAATTATATTCCCTGTACTGGGGAGCAAACCTATTACTAATGAAAGAATAATAAAATGTGGCTTTTTTTCATAATCGCTTATTTCTCTAACACCAAAATCCACCAAACAAAAGCAAACAGATTAGTTTGGGCAGTAGTAGTACGTTCATAAATTGTCAGTTATCCAGGTCACACAGACAAAAATGTCGGCCATTGAATATGAGATTCTTCAAGCTTAGTGATTAAATCAGATTAAAGGTAAGCGCTATAAATAAAGATAAAAATAAAATATTATAACAATATGGCGAGAAAAATCAGTTATATTCCTATCAATCAACGAAGAGTAACATTTTTAAAAATAACACTTCTGTCATTGACTATGCTATGATTGAAGCTTAGTTATGCATCATCATCAGGTGCCATCTTCACATCGAAGGTTGGCTGCAGTGGTTCTCCAACGTCTTCTACCTCTTGTCTTGATGGTGCCTACTGACAATAAAGTGCATCTTTACTGCCCATCTCTTGATGTTATCTTCCCACTTATAGCGCTGTCTTCCTCTTGCACGTGTCACTTCCATTCTGCTTTCTATTATGGTCTTTAGTAAGGTTTTATGTCTTTTTACGTGGCCAAAATATTTTTGCTGCCTAATTTTGGTCTCTTTCATTAATTCTCTTGTCAAGCCTAGGCTTTCTATGACCTCTTTATTTGTTTTCTTATTTTGCCATGAGACGTGCCCTATTTTTCTATATACTCACATCTCAAGGACTCCAATTCTTTCTTCTAATTGCTTGTTCATTGTTCACGTTTCTACACCATACAAAAATTAAGTGATTAAATCGGCTTAAAGGTAAGCGCTAAAAAGAAATTTAATGAAAATAAAATATTATAACAAAAAGGCGGGAAAAATATGTTATACTCTTGTCAGTCAACGAAGAAAAGCAATTTAAAGATAACAAAAATAAGGTCAAATATAAGATGTCACCCACATTAATAAAGTTAGTCGTCTTAAAACTCTTTTTTCTCTGTCGCCGAATCACCTCATATTTAAAACGCCGTTTTGTTTTTATTTCTTATCTTGTAATTTTGCAAATTAACATTCACAACAGATAGAGACGCTTTGGCTGACTGGAACCTGAGGTGGAATGACCCAGACAGACGTGAGAAAGAAAATCGAACACAACATTAAACTTTTTTTTTTTTTGACACGCCAATATTAATAGTGCTTCAAAGACTGGCTTTACGACAGCAATGGGCTAGAAATAATGCATTATAATGTCAAAGTATTTCATTGGCTAACATTCAGAAAAGTAACTTCCCCTATATAGAGGTTGTCTTACTGAAATATCTGTAACGAACAAGGAAAACATTGCGTAGCTTTTCGGGAATATATGGAAACGGCGTGCATTGCACTATGAAAGCTAAATTTAACACCCATTAAAACAGTAAATATAAAGCTGAAAAGAGCAGGAAACAGAAGACAGGAGAAACCACAGATAGAAATATCAGCGCTGAAACAACCAGATATAAAACAGAAATATTTAATTGACGTCAAAAATAAATATCAACAGTTATTGACAGAAAGCATGGAGCAGTATAGAAGAGAAAACCCAGAAGAAAAAGTAACCGCAAAATGGGAATGCTTAAAAACAAGCATACAATCAGCAAATGCAAATTTACCTAAAAAGGAGTCTAAGAAAAATCAAATTTGGATGACAGATGACATCTTTAATAAAATGGCAGAAAGAAAGAAAGCAAAAAACACATATAAAACAATAGACAATGACATACGTACTATGTGTAGACAAGCAACAGAACGGTGGATAGAAACAAAATGCTAGGAAATAGAAGACTTGGAAGCAAAGCACATGACAAGAGATATGCGTGAAGAAATAAAGAAATTATCAGATAGGTCGCGGTTTGCACAAGGAGGAAGCTGTATCAAGAACAAAAATGGTGTAATATTACTTGATGAGAAAGACATATCAAACAGATGGGCAGAATACGTAAAAGAACTATTTGAGGACAACAGAGGTAAAAAACCTATACCCGATTCTAATGAAGGCCCAAACATTCTCAGATCAGAAGTAGAGAATGCCATACATATGATACAAAAAGGAAAATCAGCAGGCATGGATACCATAAAAATTGAAATGATAGAAGCTCTGGAGAGCTTTGGTATAGAAACAATCACAGATCTATGCAACGATATATACAATACAGGATATATACCACACGACATGAAGACATCAGTTTTATAACATTGCCCAAAAAATCAAATGCAACAGAATGTTCAGACTTTAGAACAATCAGCCTGATGAGTCATGCAATTAAGATACTGCTCAAAATAATACAGGAAAGAATAAAAAGTAAGGTAGACAGCGAAATCCAAGAAAAACAGTTTGGTTTTAGATGTAACAGTGGAACAAGAGAGGCAATGTTTTGCCTAAGAATATTAGCAGAAAAATATACAGAGGTCCAAAAAAGTATGTATATGTGCTTCATTGACTATAAGAAGGCTTTTGACAGAGTCCATCATGAGAAAATAATTGAATGCCTCGAAGACATAAGTATTGATGGAAAAGATACAAGAATACTCAGTAACCTTTATTGGGAGCAAACTGTCACAGTAAGATCTGGAAGGAATTATTCATCATACATAGACATAAAAAGAGGTGTCAGACAAGGTTGTGTGCTGTCCCCCTGCCTATTTAATTTATACACCGAAAAAATTTTCAAACAGATACAGGAAATACCAGGAATGAACATCAGTGGAAGGTCAATAAACAACCTTAGATATGCAGATGATACCGTGTTGTTAGCTGAAAGCGAACAGGAGTTACAAGAACTAGTGAAGCAAGTGAACAGTATAAGTTCTGAATATGGACTCGACATTAATACTGAGAAAACAAAAACTATGATAATTAGCAAAACAGACGATAAACCCACATTAAAGATAAGCGTAAATGGGAAAATCCTGGAACAAGTCAAGAGCTACGTATATCTTGGTCATATAAGAACAGAAGATGGCAGATGTGAAACAGAAATCAAGAAGAGAATAGGAATGGCCAAAGCTACATTCAACAACATGAAACATATACTGACATCGAAACAGTTATCTCACAAATTAAAACTGAGAATCATAAAGTGTTATATATATTCTGCATTTCTGTATGGTGCAGAAACATGGACGATGAATAAGCATTTGGAAAAAAGAATTGAGGCTCTTTAAATGTGGATATATAGAAGAATGGGGCGTATCTCATGGAACGAGATGAAAACAAATAAGGAGGTCCTAGAAAATCTAGGTATGAAAAGAGAACTAATGAGGGAGGTCAAAGTTCGGCAGCTAAAATACTTTGGCCACATAAAAAGGCATAACACCTTGCAGAAGACCATAACAGAAGGGAGAGTTGAAGGCAAACGTGCAAGGGGAAGACAGCGCTATAAGTGGGAAGATAACATCAAGAGATGGACAGGAAAGAGTCTATCAGAGTGCACCACCAAGACAAGAGACAGAAAACGTTGGAGATCCATTACAGCCAACCTTCGTTGCGGAGATGGCAACTGATGATGATGAAAACAGTATGCCGGCCTTGCAATCTTTTCAGGGTGTCTTATTTTCATTAAGCATGATAATTTTACAACAAAGGTTCAATGAAGTTGTGATGTAATGCACGTGACGAAATAACCTCATTCGTTACATTTTCTTGTGCCATCCGTTAATTCATTCTGTGCTTTTCCCTTTCTTTTTTTTCCACCTCTGACAGTATGATTTTTCATTCATTGTTTACATTCTCTTCCTTTAATTCATGTCATGTCTGGGTTTAATTGACCATCTCTTGGCAGATTAGACACAGGTGGGGCAATATTGGCATTAATTCACAATGATCAATTTCGTGTAAGGATACCAGGCGTTTATAGGAAGATAGCGACAGCGGACGGGAGCGCCCGAATTAATAAGTAAACAAAGCGGAGATGGCCACAGTCAGTTGTGTTATCACTAATACGGCTGTAATTACCTCTAATTTCTGTCTGGGAGGGAACAAAAACCCAGGTTGTTGCTTCGTAGTTGTTTGTTTGCAAAGGAAAGTGTAGTAGGCAACCTGCACCTTCATTCTAGCTTGAAACCAGATGTGATGATCTTTTAAATGAGGGCAAAGTCAATGTAGAATAGCAGCGAAAGGATCGCTCGAGCCTGGAGCTCGTGACTCTACTCAACAAGTTCTGGAACGGCAGAAAAGTCTAGATCTGTTGCGTAAAAAATGCCAATGATTCTTTAACTTGGTATTAGCTGCCAAAGAGCGAGAAGGGCAGCAGCAAACAACAAACAAACGTCGAGAGATATATACTTAAATGATAACAAAACAGTATTTACTAAACTGAGTTTGATGAGAAAAGGTTTGATGACTGTGTAGAACCTTTAGGTTTAAAATTATCAGCCTCAGAACAGTTGTAACGTGTAAGAGATCTAAGCAGATACTCAGTCCTGCATTCACTACTCTTCAGCTATATTTAGGAGCATAGGTGTTGCGTGATAAATTCTCGCAACATCGTTTTATTACAATATCTATTTTATAACGCAAGGGCAACAACTGCTTGAAATTTATAGTCACTTTTCTCGGTAAGCATTTGTCTTCCCGCGTTGGTATTGAATGCAGTTAAGTTTTGAGCTGTGGTCTTTTTGCGCTGGACTGCGCATGACTGGTCTTGTTTTTTGGTCGATCGGTTTCCGCCCACCACTAGTGGAGTGAGCGATTTGAATGGCGAAAGAGATGCCTCGTTGAAGAGGGGATCTCCGCTATTTTTTGTTCTGTCAGGGATGTGTAGTCCTCTTAATGGATATTTCGTTTATTCGAGATAATACCTCTAGTGTTTCCCACATGTCGGGAGGCGTGATATTTCTGTGCATTTCCTGAAGGCAAGGTAAATTGACTTTTCATTAACTCTATCGATTTTGGGTCGTGAGCGATTTCGATTCATAGCCTGTCTTCGAAAGTCGTCGTCACGAGAAGTTTTCCCAGCTCACATGTCGCTGTATTGTACTGCATCGGTTGATGCATGTCCCAAGGACCATTACTTGCTACTTTGTTAAATGAACTAGGTTTGGAAAACCTTTATTATCTAGAGGATATTTTTGAGGACATTATTTATACTTCGGCAGACGTGTCTGTCTTGCTGAAGTCAGACTAAGGAGAGTGAACTGATCTCATACATCTGGTTATCTCCTGGCTGTTATAGAAAAGGATGGAGTTTTTCACCTGACTACATTTACAGCACTATGAAATATAACATGCATCTGACTCATCATGGTAATGCTGTCTACCGTCTATTGCTGTATTGAATGTTGCTGTGATAATGACTGTTTGATGTGCCTACATATTCGCGTAACCATTTTGTCACTGTGGCGTCCACAATAAATAATGAAGAAAAACGTCAACGGCTGTTACAAGAATCATTGACTTTATACGTCGTGAGTTTACTGACGTTCTATGTGGATTGCCCTGTTATTTTTGTATGAACATTGTTTGACTGAACACATCTGCACACTACACAAAAGCCAGACATGCGGATACCATCCATCATCATATGGCATCACGCATCATTTGGTGGCCATAAGCTGGTTTGATTCTGGTACCAGCAAACACGGGGTCCCTTACCCACTTCATTTTCAACAAGAATTCATCAGCATCCTTCAAGAAATTAACATTCTTCAATACAGTCAACATCTTCAAAATTTTCAAAGTACTCGGCGTTGCCCGGTAAAAGTCAAAATTTCAACTTTTTGACGGAAACAAGAATTTGACAGTACCCGGCGTTGTTACATGTTGCCGGATAACTCGGACTGCTGTTATCTTTTACGCAAGTCAAGCAAGTTGCTGCTGTCAAGGTTCCAGTGCTGTCGTTTTTGTGAAGGTCAAGTGCCGGTTGAAACGGGTTGTTTTCTGAAGAAGGCCAAGTACCGATTTCCATCAACTTACTTTTGGATTAGAAGGTCAAGTGCCGAAACAACTCAACACACAGTATTTCAGAAGCTCTTGTACCATCGTGTTAGCAGTGGAAGCAGTTCAGATGTGCCATCATCGTTGGAGCTTCGCTCTTTAGGACGTTGATTGACATCCGTTTTTCTGCTGTTCTACGATTGGAAGCCTATAAGTTAAGTGGCCTGTTTGTATGTAAACTGTGCCCTTATACTTCTGCTGAGTCTTCTGTGTATCATCTCATTCTATATGTTATATGTCTATATGTTATTTGTATATTTATATGTTTATATTTCAGCGGGTTCTCGGTTGGGTGGTGTCTCCGTTAGATTATGCCACGTCATAGAGGTCGTCTATTGTGAGCGTTTTCTGTAGGGTTTGCAAATTTCCGATACTGGAATTTGCTAAGCGACTTCTGTTGCTATTTATGTTAGCTGTGATGACATGTTTTAATATTGTTTTCGTTATTATTTCGCATTCTTTAGTTTTGTTTTGATTTGTTTGTATTTGTTAGCCTACTCTTGTCTATAATTTAGTTTCATACAACATTTTTGTTTATACACTGTGGTGTCATGTATTTTGTTTAATTATAGCGCAGATATCGTCACATTTTTTGTGATATTTCATTAATTTCTGCTTTATTTTTAGTTGATTTCTGCGAACGTTTTTGTATTGTTGCTGATCTTTGTTATTGTTTACATTGTTATTGTTTACATTGTTTGCATTGTTTACATTTTCAATGTTTACATTCTGCATGTGTTTACATAGTCATTGTTTACAGTTATAGTAATTAGTTAATGGGCTATGCTAATGCACTGTTACTACTACACTGATGATAAATGAATGATGAATAGTGTCGTGCACTATTGAATGAGAAGTGCACTTATGATCAAGAATTGAGTGCTGATATTTCATATACAAGTTCTTTGATTGGAGACTTGTTTCCCACAGAGACTGGGATAATATAATGTGATGTGAATATACAAGTGCTTAATTAAGACTTGTTACACTTAGGTTTGAAATAAATTAGTTAATTATTTCAGGTTTTGGACTCATATGTTAGACAACATGTCTACATTTGAGCACTTTATTGAGCAGGGTAAATTGCTTGGGAAGACTGGTGATAAGTTAGAAGAATTTGCAACTGCTCGATATCGATATGATAAAGCAATGGAAGCTGAACAAAAGAAACTGCAGATGCAGGTGGATGAAAAAAGATTCCAAATGGAAATGGAAAAACAAAAAAGGGAATCAGAAGCTGAGGAGAGAAAACTCCAGCTACAGCTAGAGGCTGAAAATAAAAGACTTGAAAAAGAGGCTGAAAATAAAAGACTTGAAAAAGAGGCTGAAAATAAAAGACTTGAAAAAGAGGCTGAAAATAAAAGACTTGAAAAAGAGGCTGAAAATAAAAGACTTGAAAAAGAAGCTGAAAATGAAAGACTTCAAAAAGAGGCTCAGGCTGAGGAAAGAAGATTACAGAGAGAGTCTGATGAGAGGAAAGAGAAAGCAAAAATGGAACATGAAGAAAAGGTCTTAGCTTTAGAGTTGGAAAAATTGAAATTGACGAGCATGAGTAATGGTAATGATTCAAACAAGGGTTCATCTTCTGGTAAGGCTAATAATGATACTTTTAAGATTAAGTTACCAACATTTAGTCCTTCCAGTGATGACATAATGTTCTATCTGGACAGATTTGAACAAGCATGTACAGCTCATAACATAGACAAAGCAAAATATGTTTATCAGTTATCAGGGATACTGACAGGTAAAGCTCTAAGTATATTAAATATGGTGGATGAACCTGACAAGAACAATTATGAGGTTGTCAGGGCCGCTTTGTTAAAGAAATATCAGCTTAACGAAGACGGCTATCGTCTACAATTTAAAAACATGTTACCTGAAAATGGAGTTGAATTCTCCGAGTTTATTGCAAGAATACGCATTACTTTCTCACGATGGGTTGAACTATCTAAGACGGAAAAAACTTATGAAGGACTTATGGACTTAATACTTAGAGACAAAGTCATGTCGTCTGTCAATGAGTCTTTCCTTGCTTTCCTTCATGAACGTAAACCTAAAACAATAAAAGAAATGGAAGATTTCTGTTGCCAATACGTAACTGCGCACCCACACATAACCATGGGTAACTCTAAGGTGAAAGAAGGTTTACCAGTTGCTTCGGCAGCTCCGTATGGCCAAAACTTTGCTCGTAGATTCCAACAAAATTTTGATAGAAAGAGTAGCGGTAATTTCTGTCAAAATCATGGAAATCAATTTCATGGTGATTCTTCTTCGAAGAATTGGAGACAACCTGATAGTACTCGTTACTATCACCCTAATAATTATAAGCATTTCAAAAGAGGATATGGTAATAGAGGTTATTCCTGCCGAAGACCTCAGAACCAAACAAATAGATGTTCGCATCAATGTGAACATGATAGTAATCGTGGAAACTGGAATTCGAACCAGGATAACAATTACAATAGAGACAATAATAACTGCAGAGATAATAATAACTCTGATAACTTCAGAGGTAATAATAGTCGGGGTAGATCTCAACACAAAAAAAATAGATATCAGCAGGCTAATGCTGTACAACAGGAAACTGAGGGAGCCTGTAATCATGTTGTTGATAGTAAAAACTTTGACGCTGTCACTGGTTCTGCTTTTGATTTTGAGAGAGCAAACAAATGCCCCCAATGCAGTACTTTATTCGAACCGGGTACCATAACTACTTTGAGTTGTGGTCACCCACTTCCCGCTCTTCCTGCTGCTGTTGCGCATGACGGGAGGGGTTCTTTAATTCTACATAAGGGTCTTGTTAATGATACTCCGGTCTCACTACTTTTCGATTCCGGATGCACCACTATTGGTGTTAGACAATCGCTTGTAGATCCATCTTGTGCTACAGGAAGGGTTATTAAATGTGTCACATTTGGCGGCACTCTAGAAAAATATCCTACTGCTGTAATTCGCATTGCCACTCCTTTCTTTACTGGAGATGTGCATGCTTGTCTCTTATCTAATCCTATTGCGGACCTTATTATTGGTCGTATTCACGGAGTTAGGGAGTGTACCCCACAGCAGATTGCTGCTTGGGAAGATAATAACATGCAAGCTACAAATGCAGTAGTTACAAGAGCACAAGCTCTACAAACACCCGAAACTTCACTGAATAGTGATAATGAAGTTGATAGCCAAGATAGTCACTTAGTAATCACTCGTGACTCTTTCATAAAATTGCAAGAAGAAGATCCTTCTTTAAAAAAAATCTTCGTTCTTGCGAAGAAAGGTGATCCGAATCAGGATACAAATAGAAAATCTTGGATTGCAATGAGAAACGGCGTACTTGTACGTATGGTACAAGATTCGACTACGTCGGCACATTCGCAAATTCTTGTTCCCAAGAGCATGAGAGTGCAAATATTACAACATGCTCATGACTCGCAATGTGCTGGACATATGGGTTTTTCCCGTACGAAGTCGAGAGTCCTTGCGGCTTTCTTTTGGCCTTTTGTCAATAAGGACATTCGTATTTACTGCCGATCATGCAAGGTATGTCAGGAGGTCAAATCTAGAGGACCACGACATGCTGCGCCTATCCAGGCTGCTGACATTCCTATTCGGCCGTTTCAGAAAATGGCCATAGATATTATTGGCCCTTTTAAGGTCAAGTCGGCCAGAGGACATCAGTTTATCCTTACATGTGTCGATATGTGCACACGTTGGCCAGAGGCTATTCCTCTTAAGAGCATATCTACTACAGATATCGCAGATGCTCTTTGGTTGATATTTTCTCGCTTGGGGTTCCCCAGAGAAAATATTGTCAGACCATGGCACTCAACTCATATCTGACACTATGTCACAGGTAATGTCTACCTTACATATTGAACGATCTCTCAGTAGTATCTACCATCCTATGTCTAATGGGTTAGTTGAGCGTCTGAATAGAACGCTCAAGACTTTGCTTGGTAAGATAACTGAAGATCATCCTCAAGATTGGGACAGGGTTTTACCCGCGGCTCTCTTTGCCTATAGAGAAGTCCCTAATGAACACACAGGATTTTCTCCCTTCGAACTTGTCTTTGGCGCGCGTCCACGCGGCCCTATGTCTTTATTACACGATCTCATCACTGCCGATGATATTAGCGATGAAACTCAATCCTCATATGAGTATGTCATTGCTCTTAGACAAAAGATCATTGAGGCATGTAAGCTAGCAACTGCTTCATCAGAAATTGCTAAAGAGAAGGCAAGACAGTTTGCTAACAAGAATAGATGTCTACGACAACTTTGTCCAGGTGACAAAGCATTCGTCCTACTCCCCAGTAGGGAAAATAGACTTCTTATTGCATGGAAAGGTCCGTATGCAATAGTCTCTCGGATTTCCGATGTTGACTATGTGGTCGATATTGGTGGAAAGCATAAAACTTTCCACATAAACATGCTTTCGGAATTTCACGAACGTCCGGACTATTTGCTGCCTATTTTCCAGGCAACGGATGATGCTCCTGCACCTCACGGTCATTATTCATCCCTGTCTGTCATACAGGATGAGGAATCTACCTTCTCTGATGTTAATCTTCCCCTTCCAGTGGTTCCATTACATTCTACGGAATCTTGGAAAAACGTTTCTGTTTCTCCTAATCTTTCTGGTGACGAACATCGACAAGTCTCGTCGATGTTACAAACATTTCAGGATGTTCTCACTGACATTCCTGGACACACAGATGTCATAGAACATGACATAATTCTTACCGACAATAATCCAATTAGGGTTAGGCCTTATCCTATTCCTATACACTTTCAGTCGCAAGTGGAAAAGGAATTGGATGAAATGATTCAATTAAATATAATTGAACCATCGACTTCACCATATTCTTCTTCCATGGTTATTGTCCGGAAGAAGGATAAGAACATACGAATTTGTGTTGATTATCGCAAATTGAATCAGGTCACAAAGTTCGATGCTGAACCGATGCCTTTGTTAGAAGATCTACTGATTAGACTTTCTAATTCTAGATTCTTCACTAAACTTGACTTGTCTAAAGGTTATTGGCAAGTGCCTTTAGCAGAGCATGCCAAACCTCTTACTGCTTTTTCTACACCTAGGGGTCTATTTCAATGGAATGTTATGCCTTTTGGTCTCATGAACGCCCCTGCCACTTTCGTTCGCATGATGCGTCGAATTCTGTCACATCGTTCGGATGTCATCGCATACTTAGATGACATCTGTCTCTTCAGTGATACCTGGGAAGATCACTATTTAGGGTTATATGACTTACTGTCCACTCTACGTGAGAATAATTTGACAGCGAAACCTTCTAAAGCTTTTGTTGGTTTTGGTGAAATCTCTTTCCTGGGTCATCGTGTTGGTCATGGTCTCTTGAAGACAGAAGACCACAATACTTCCAAAATACTGAACATCTCTGTTCCTAAAACGAAGAAACAAGTTAGGAGTCTCTTAGGTTTAATTCAATTTTATGGGAGATTTATTCCAAATTTATCTTCGATCATGGCACCTCTCTCAACATTGTTGAAGAAAGGTTCGCCTAATCTGGTCCGTTGGTCTGAAGAATACCAATCTTCACTAGACCAAATCAAGAATATATTTTCTTCTCCTCCCATCTTAAGATTACCTACTCTTGATAGGACTTTTGTTCTTCGGAGTGATGCTTCATCCACTGGGATTGGAGCAGCACTGATGCAAGAATATGCAAATACTCTGCATCCTGTTATGTACATTTCTAGAAAACTAAATGCGGCAGAGAGGAACTACTCGGTTTTAGACCGTGAGTTGTTAGCGATGGTTTGGTCAATTCTAAAGCTACAAAGATTCCTCCTGGGCGCACATTTCATTCTAGAGACTGATCAGAAAGCTCTTACAGCTATTCAGACTAAGAATTTGAAGAGTTCGAGATCCACTCGATATGCTATAGCTCTTCAACCTGTTCACTTCACGGTACGAGCTATCCGTGGTGCGGATAATGTGATGGCTGACATTTTGTCTAGATGCCCACATGACTCCAACTAATACTTCTGTCCTATATTTCCATATATTACAGAGTCATAACACACCTATATTTCTACAATAGATTAGCACATCTGTACTTACTTTATATGTACACACTATCGTGCTTTGTTGTCATCTTCTTCTGTTCGTTTTTTAAGATGATAGAGGAGGACTGAGTAGTTAATATAAGGGCCGTTAGTTTACTAAAACAGAAACAATTATTAATAATGTATGAAGCATATTAGTTATTAATTAGCATTATATTGCTTGTACTTTCTCAGAATGTCATTGTTGAGCTGAGGACTTACCTTACTAGTATCAAGCATGACGAGTTCTAGATTGTGTACTTACCCTCGGAATACCAGAGCATATGTCCTGGATCGTCATGTAGTTTAACTTTACTATGTACTTATGTCATTACATGTCAAAGAATGTACTATTTAAATTTTCCTATCAGATTTGTACATCCATTTTTAAAGACAATATTAGAGTATGCTGTTTAATGATGATTATGGTAACTTGCATACGTATATTGTGTTTACATGCTAACGTGATGTGTGTTGGTGACACCTCCCCGATGTGAATATTTTTTGAGACATATTTATTTTTCTGTTGAGGTATATCCTCACCAGACACTCTATATTTAGCCTCATGTTAGGCAATTTAATTAATTATCAGCGCATAATTCGTGCGTTTTGAGCCGCTTATCGCATGCTCTTTGATATTTAAAAAAAAAAAAATATGTTCCACATTTTTTTTAATCGGGAGGAGGTGGTGATATGTTGCGTGATAAATTCTCGCAACATCGTTTTATTACAATATCTATTTTATAACGCAAGGGCAACAACTGCTTGAAATTTATAGTCACTTTTCTCGGTAAGCATTTGTCTTCCCGCGTTGGTATTGAATGCAGTTAAGTTTTGAGCTGTGGTCTTTTTGCGCTGGACTGCGCATGACTGGTCTTGTTTTTTGGTCGATCGGTTTCCGCCCACCACTAGTGGAGTGAGCGATTTGAATGGCGAAAGAGATGCCTCGTTGAAGAGGGGATCTCCGCTATTTTTTGTTCTGTCAGGGATATGTAGTCCTCTTAATGGATATTTCGTTTATTCGAGATAATACCTCTAGTGTTTCCCACATGTCGGGAGGCGTGATATTTCTGTGCATTTCCTGAAGGCAAGGTAAATTGACTTTTCATTAACTCTATCGATTTTGGGTCGTGAGCGATTTCGATTCATAGCCTGTCTTCGAAAGTCGTCGTCACGAGATGTTTTCCCAGCTCACATGTCGCTGTATTGTACTGCATCGGTTGATGCATGTCCCAAGGACCATTACTTGCTACTTTGTTAAATGAACTAGGTTTGGAAAACCTTTATTATCTAGAGGATATTTTTGAGGACATTATTTATACTTCGGCAGACGTGTCTGTCTTGCTGAAGTCAGACTAAGGAGAGTGAACTGATCTCATACATCTGGTTATCTCCTGGCTGTTATAGAAAAGGATGGAGTTTTTTTCACCTGACTACATTTACAGCACTATGAAATATAACATGCATCTGACTCATCATGGTAATGCTGTCTACCGTCTATTGCTGTATTGAATGTTGCTGTGATAATGACTGTTTGATGTGCCTACATATTCGCGTAACCATTTTGTCACTGTGGCGTCCACAATAAATAATGAAGAAAAACGTCAACGGCTGTTACAAGAATCATTGACTTTATACGTCGTGAGTTTACTGACGTTCTATGTGGATTGCCCTGTTATTTTTGTATGAACATTGTTTGACTGAACACATCTGCACACTACACAAAAGCCAGACATGCGGATACCATCCATCATCATATGGCATCACGCATCAATAGGCTTTCAACTAATTCACGCCAAATTCTTAGTGGCCACTCAAGATCTTTTCACGTCTCATTTAAACATCTTCAAATCTTTTCCCCATTGTTTTGTTCAGTCTCTCTCTCCACCTCTCTTACTTTAGATGTTTCAGAATAAGCACTGCCTCTTAATTCTATTAGCAGGTTTCCTCAATGTTTGTCCTATCCATGGCTAGTGTCTTATTTTCATGTTGTTTCACTGGGACGTTACTGGTGCTTGTCATCAGTTTCACATTGGTGATCTTGTCATACTTTTTCAATCCTAGTCTACACAAGCATCCACTTACAACGGTTTGTAACATCTAGGTTGTTGTTTTTGCTGTTCTCCATGTTTCAGATCCTAACAGTAGAACTGACTTGTTGCCGGGGCCCGAAAGGAGAGTGAAGTCTTCCCTTTATTTTCGTACCTTCTGTGCTTCTGTAAAATGCGGAATTCTGGAAAATAACAGAAAAAGAGATGTCGAAATTGTCTTCTTTCCATACAACCGGCCTAAGAAATATTCTCTGAATTTTTTGGCCGAAAACCTTTACCGACCAAGAACTGCTTAATCGGAGCAACCAAAAGGACATGCACACATTCATAGCTGGCAGACGCTGGAGTTGGGTTGACCAGGTCTTCAGAAGTGACTCGGACGCCATCACAAGAACTTCTATGCTATGGATCCCTGAAGGAAGGCGAATGAGAAGCCAACCAAAACATCTTGGAGGAAAACTGTGAAGGTCGAGATGCAAAACATAAACCAGAGTTGGGGCACTGCACAAAGGATGGCTGCCGACTGAGCAAAGTGGAGGCAGTTTGTTGCTGCCTTACAAGACGTCACCAGGCGTGACGGCCACTGTCTGCTTTGACAGTCAACGGTTAAGAATCCAAAAAGAAGCGTGACCTTCAATGCATGTCGTATAAGCGACTTAGGAGTGTAACGGCATTTGGCATTTTACTGCATCCTGCATACATTTTAAGCTAACAAAACGTCAAACATATATGCATGGCTTAATTCCTAGATGTACCGAAAGCCAGCGTTACTCATTGTGGTTTTTTCCCTCCTTAACTTATCACCTCTACTCTGCTCACTTCTACCAGTTATATTATTTCTTTAAATGAACTAATCAATCAGGCAATGGCTTCGATTTCAATTGATGTTCTTTGTGGTTCCATATCTTGTGCATTACATTGTTTCCACTTGACTGATATTTCAGTTCCGTTTCTGTATAATGTTCGTATAATGCATTCTCCGTTTCTGTTGCCACGTTCTTCGGTCTATGTTTCCATGCCCTTTGAACGTTCTTTAAATAACATAATTTTTTTTCTTCAAACAAATGCGATAAAACAACGAAATAAGCCCTTTAATCTCAGTCTTATTACAGTGTGAGCTCTTTTCATTTCAATAAAAATGTGCCTTAAAAAGCTAAAGTTATTATTTTTAAAGTTCTCACTAGCTTGCGCGCATATACGCATTTTACCGGAGAGAAACAGTTCGATGTAAATAAATCATACACTCACGTGATCTGAATGCGTTAACAAGCATAGACTTAGAAAAATCATTAAAATGTCTGGCCTCTACAAGATATCGGCAAGTGTTAGTTTATATGAAAGAATACGCAAACGGAAAAAAATAAGGACATTTTGAAAGCTCAGGGAAGATGTTAAACGGAAGGAACGGAGAGGGAGGAAGGAGAAGGAATGCATGAATCTGTACTTAGAAATATAACACTCGGCTCTTCTGTTCTCTTAAACGTTAAAAGGTAATGGTACTCCCACAGCGGAAACTGTCTTTGGGGAGTGAAGTGTTAGAGAACTCACAATTCTTGTCCACATTTACCAGATGGGGTGACTGGTTCCCTTTTTGCTATCTCTGCCTTCCTTAACTCAAGAGCAGCGTCAGGTAACCATTACAGCTAACTAGTATGGAGAGTGACGTTATTAGGTTTTGATCCCGGTATCCGGTAACTGTGCCGCGGGAGGAATGCGCTCTAACAGCTTAGCCGATCGCTCTTCTTGGACGTAAAAGGTAAAGGTAATCCCAGATACTGCCGTAGGAGAGTGGAACTAGTTGCAGCATCGAAAGGTCGTGTGACCAGTTCCCTATCTTGATGCCTTTTCCTTTCCTAACTCAAGAGCAGCGTCGGGGACCCATTTACAGCTTGATATACTGAAGAGTCGATAATCTGATTCTAAACGGCACCTTTGCCGTGAGAGACCAGCGTTTGAACGTAGTCCTGTTAAAAATTAAAATTCTACGTTTTATGTACATAACCTTATTAAAAACTATATCGTCGTGTACACTCAGTTACGTAATGCGCTCATTTATTTGTTTAATAAGAGTTTTGCCACGCCTTGGCGAAGCGCACACCGTTCAACCAAACAATAAGGTCAGTCGGTTATATTAAGGCACATGTCCAGATATAAAAATTCCTTATGGTCCGATATAACAAGGTTGAGAATACTTCGCTAATAACACTGACAAACAACATTTTTCTTTCTTATATAAGAATATGTGTTCTAAGGTCAGTTTCTTGCGCTGATTTCAAATTTGAAATCCGTTTATCTCTATCACATCGGGTTCTTAAGATATTTGTGAATACATATATTTTTGGGAAACCGTTATTTTCTCCGTTTCATTTTTACTATATAAATTAATAAAATGCAAAATAATTCTACTTTTTATACTGCTAAAAGATGCATGACATATGTTACACTATTTTTCAAATAGTTACTGTATTTTGAAATAATTCTGAGCGAAATATGGCTTCTAGAAGTTGTAGAAATTCGGCTGGTCTGTTCTGTTAAGTGTGCGGATATTTTACCGATCGTGTTCACCAGAAAAACTTTACACCATTACTAAAGAAAGCATATGAATTTTATTTCAATTCGAAAGTTGATGATGCAAATAAATCTTGGAAGCCAAATGCAGTTTGTTCGACTTGTGCAAACACATTGGCAGGTTGGTTACGAAAATCGCCGAAGCATAAGTCGATGCCTTTTGGAGTGCCAGTAATATGGCGTGAACCGACAAATCACGCTACTGATTGTTACTTCAGCTTGACAAATATCCATGGTTTCACTTTTAAAACTAGAAAGTCTGTGGTTTATCCAAATATTGAATCGGTTTCGAAACCAGTGCCTCATGATCCAATCACGTGTCCGATCCCAGTTCCACCAGAACAATATCCGTTGAACGTGAATGAACCATCAGAAAGTGATAGTTTACCTGCTTTAGAAACTAATTCTAACTCGGATTATATACCGGTGAATGATGGTGTTCACTTAATTAACCATTCAGAACTTTCAGATCTAATACGTGATCTTGCTCTTACCAAAGGACAAGCGGAATTACTCGGTTCGCGACTCAAAGAATGGAATCTTTTAGCGCCCAATACTCCGATATCTAAATTTCGTCATAGACACAGAGAACTTGTTCAATACTTTGAGATGGATGATGACATTTGCTTTTGCAAAGATGTAAACGGTGTAATGGTGCACCTCAGTCATGAGCACATAGACAACGAATGGCGACTTTTCATCGACTCTTCCAAGACTAGTTTAAAAGCCGTGTTATTGCATAACGGAAATTTATTTTCATCAATTCCAGCCGCCTACTCTGTTCATATGAAAGAAACGTATGACAATATGGCTATACTTTTGGCAAAAATAAAGTACAATGACTACCAATGGCGAATTTGTGGAGACCTAAAAGTCATTGCAATTCTCACGGGCATGCAGACTGGGTATACTAAATTTTGTTGTTTCCTATGTGAATGGGACAGCCGCAACAGACAGGAACATTATGCAAGAAAGGTGTGTCCTATCAGGGATCGTATGCAGCTCGGGCATAAAAATGTAATACACGAGCCATTAGTTAACAAAGACAGCATCATGTTACCACCGTTACATATAATGTTGGGGCTCATGAAAAATTTCGTAAAAGAGTTAGATAAAACGAGCAAAGCTTTCACTTATCTTCGAGAAAAGTTTCCGCAAGTTATGGATGCAAAGATAAAGGAGGGTATCTTTGTAGGACCTCAGATTAGGAAAGTTATTGCAGACAAACAATTCGAGAACTTGTTACATGGTAGTGAACTTTGCGCACGGGTGGCATTCAAATCGATCGTCGATAACGTTCTGGGAAATCACAAATCTGTCGACTATGTGCATATTGTTAAGCAGTGCATAGATGCATACATAATTATGGGCTCTAACATGTCCCTCAAAATCTATTTGCTCGATTCGCATCTTGACTTTTTCCCTGACAACCTTGGCGAAGTCAGCGATGAACATGGAGAACGATTCCATCAAGATATCGCTGTAATGGAGTCACGTTATCAAGGACGGTGGAGTGTGACCATGCTTGCCGATTATTGTTGGATGCTTCATCGCGATGTACCACATGCCATTCACCGACGAAAGTCGACTGCAAAGAAATTCAAGCCTACATAACTGTTATACTTCTTGTACGAATGATGTTGTAATACTGTATGCAGTTGTTAAAAAACTTCAATTGCGTATTTCTAAAGATCCCGACCTGATAGAGAAAAACGGTTTGCAGATTTAAAAACAGCGCATTAAAATTGACCAGAAAAACATAGAAATGTTAGAGAAAGAAAAAAAAATTTTTTTTTTGTTAGCCAGTGTAAGCGATCGCTTGTGCTAAACGTCATCAAAGCACACATCACGTGACATTGGAGAAAGGTCCGATCACTCAATTCGTGGTGATAGACACGAGGCAACGCAGCATTCAAATAGATAATGACTCGTTATTAAACAAAACAAATTAATATATCTATTTCTTTTTGTTAACATTCTATAAATTAAGGTTTCCTAACCCTTGGAGACCCATGAATAGATTCTAGAAGGTCCGTGTAGATAATGTAAAATGTATTTTTTTTTAAAGCACGTGTTCCAAGAAGGTTTCAATAGCCTTCATTGGACAATTAAATGGGCCCTTAGCTTTTTTCGGATAATCAATGGGGTCCACGGCGAAACAAAATAAAGTTAAGATACTCTGCTATAATTGAAACAATGGACAAAGTAGTTGGGACGGCCATGGTCACCAGACTAAGCCCCACCAAGCTAACCCTAAAGTACATCTAAGTAGGGCTGAGTACTGGGTAGCAGCACCATCAGGTAAATAGAGATTGCACGTGAAGTGCTTTTGTGCAAGCTTCATGCAAGGGGACAGACTGCAGTAGTGGTGAGATGATGATGTAGTTATAGATACTGTAAGGTGACATCATTATCATTTCAGTTTCGCACTGTATGAAGCATATAGCGATCACTGCACCTTATCCCTTTGATACCGGGAGCCGGCAAACGCAATAGCATGCTCTTGTATTGCTGTTTTTTGTATCAATTTTTTTACATGATGAGGTTACCAACCGTATGTACCACCCCAAATTATTTGTAGGACATGCCTGAAGGAGCTATAATTCTATTCTGTCTTTGTCTAGAGGACATTGTCAACGTTTAGTGTTGAAACTGAAAAGTATATAAAAGTCTAGAAAACTGGGAGGGTTCTAAAACTAATTTGACAGTGAAATAAAGGTAATCATTGTGTCACTTATGTGGCTTCCTTACATACATACTTTGTCGTATAAATCAATAGGTTCTTGTCTTTATTATCACCTGTCACAGTGACTGTTAATTTATTTTACCATCACGTCCGATTATTTATTACTCTTTAATGTTCTGATTTCCTTGACATTTTGAATTTTCTTTTCTACCTTCGTGGCCCAATTTTTTCACCTTCTCCAACCCCACCCGAGGTTTGTTTACGTTCTGGCCTTCAGTAGAAATTCCCACTGGATCAGCAGACGGTCATATAACGTAATGTTACCTAAACGCACCTGTGGTTCGTTTGACCAGAGAAACATTTCTGTTACGCTTAAAGTGTTTGAACGAGCGAAAGAGTTTCTGTGAAAGAAATGGTTTGTCTGTGGGAGGTAACTTCTGCGGTCGGAAAGCAGTTTTGATCTCCGACACAGGGGAAGATAACCCGCGGGTGGTCTCTGTGTTTGGCCTTCAGAACGCAGTTAGTGATCATAATATTATGTCTATCTGGGGAAATTTCGGGCGGCTGTTGTCTCTGATGTAGTCTCTAGAATAACCTTTGTCTTACTAATGATTACGTTCTACGCCAAAACATCTGCAGAAATAGGCCAGCCAGGTGTCCCGGGTAGCGTTGTTTGTAAACTATAAATCTAGAGTTTTAATAGTCAAACACACTCGTAAATATTTCCTGCCCGAAGAGAGACCATCATGAGATAAGGGACACTCGTAAATATTTCCTGCCCGAAAAGAGACCATCATGAGATAAGGCAGACTTTAACACAGAACTAAATGTTAAGGCCTATCTCTAGTCATTCCTCGGGTTTCAGGGATACCGACTTGCTAGAGCAGACTCCAGTCAGGCGAAGAACGTCATAGTCTCTTCGATCTAGAGGGTTTCTGAATACAGCTAGCATCACGAGTTGTCAACCCCTACACCTGATACAAAACCCTTTTATGTCAACGCCATTCTCTCTAACGGGAAACTAAGCTCACGCAGTGTGCAACGAGCCAACGCTAAATCTGAAATCATCTATTGCAGTAGTAGTCTCCTACGCGCCTATTGATCGCCAGTCAGAGTATGGCGGCTTCCAGCATATCAATCCGCCCAGCGTCTATAGCAGAATTTCAATCACCAGCCTTTGTGTGCCTTAAACGGGGCACTCAGTCAAACCACAGTCAAGCCAGCCCAAACCGGATTTAATACCCAGTACGCAAGCCAATTCTAGCGCCGGATAAGAGAGCATGGGACCGTTTTGTCCTCAAGTAACTTCATCTGGTGTATTTCTGGGTTATGTAGAACCTCGCACTTAGGAGCGGCCAGCCAAAGATAGACAGAGTTCCAGCCCCCCTCGCGCAATTAGGGGTCACCAACGATAGCACCGACAAGGAAAGTTTTGTAGGTTTATTTCATCCCGTTGAAGGATATTTACATGTAAGACACTTTTCTGGAGCTAGCTTCTGGTCCCACGAAAGCGGACAGGCTGTCGCTTAGTTTGTTTATTTGGTCAGCCAAAGATAGACAGATTTCCAGTCCCCCATCACGCAATTAGGGGTCACCAATGTTTAGCACCTACAAGGAAAGTTTTGTATAATACTCCATTCACCTTGAAGGATATTTACATGTAAGACACTTTTCTGGAGCTAGCTTCTGGTCCCACGAAAGCGGACAGGCTGTCGCTCAGTTTGTTTATTTGGTCAGCAGGAGATAGACAGTCTTCCAGTCCTCCTCGCGCAATTAGAGGTCGCCAACGATAACACCGACAAGGAAAGTTTTGTAGGTTTATTTCATCCCCTTAAAGGATATCTACATGTAAGACACTTTTCTGGAGCTAGCTTTTGGTCCCACGAAAGCGGACAGACTGACAGACAGTTTATTTCATTTCTCTGTGTTCTACAGGTTTTTATGATTGGTGGTGTGTGTGTTCGTTGGTGTATTTTGCATATTTTTGATTATTGATGTAATTTTATGTTGTTTGTGATGATATGCATTATTTTCATACATGCTTCTTCATTTAATAAATTTTACTCATTTATTAATGCGCTGTTCACGACCCTTCCATCCATAATTTACATTCTTAGCTCTTTACTATAGTCTCTACGTATGATTCAGAGAAAAGAGTGAGAGCAGGCGGTGCTTAGACAGTATAAGTGTGTTGAGGCTTGGAGAGAGAGATCATTTTAATAAATCTTCTTCCAAGTTGTCTCAAGTCCACCTCCTATTTTACACCTTATTTACGTGTAATCTATAACTCTGTCAGTCCACTATCCCTTGTCGATTTCACTACTATTGTCCAACTCGACAAATACTCTACACTCTAACTCAACCACGACCACGGTAGCATAGTGGTTAGTGAACTGGCTTCCTAGCTTGGTGGTCCATGGTTCAATCCCCAGTTGAGGCGGGATTTTTAGACCGCAAACGGCTCCGGGGTCGACCCAGCCTCATGAATTTGGTACCAGAGCAACTCTGGGAAGGTTAAGGCGGCCGGCGTGATGCTCACCACATCACCTCTAATGTGCCGAGGGTCAAGAAAATATGTGCCTAACACCATATTCCCAATATGCTTCAATGGGCGTGTAACGGTATCCTTTACCTTTACCTGTGCTATTTGTGACAGTGAATACTAAGTTTGCCTTTCACAAAACAAGCCAAATTAAAATGGATTGCCCTTTTTTTGCCATCTTTTTAAAATGACATCCTCACTAAGCATTTTAGGTATTCGTGGGATTCTATATGTTCTTCTGGAAACAAGAAAGACATCTTAGTTACTGTGACGGTATTGCCTCCCCTGCTTAGCAGTAGTGGTCCAAGAGTGGCCAAAACTCAAGAGTGTCTAATATGGGCTTCAAAGTTATCTACCTTCGCACAAGATTACTCGTGGTAGAGATGTAGATAGAAGGGTAATGGCACTTCTATTACAAAGGGAGTCTTCACAAGACATTGAGATACGCGAGAACAATGCTGCTTTGGCTCAGCACGTTAATTCTAGAATCTGCCGACAACTTTTGTGAAGGAATTAAGCACTTACTAATTTCAGTTCGTTCAAGCCCCCACCCCTGATTTACTCAGTGGAATTCTTACGATTCTGGTATAGCTCTGTTTAGAGTGTGTGTAGTAATTTGATTGAGACAAACATGCAGTATCTTTAAAATGATTAAATCGAAGTTAAATTTGTAACATTACAATTGACAAAATTTAATAATCACTTAAGTTTTAACAGTTTGAAAATAATTTGAATAGTTTAAAAGAAAGGATTCATCATTGACATATGATAGAATTCTTATGAAGGAAGTTCACTTTGGCAGCGTATATTTTTCACTTAGCTGCCAATAGTAGTTTCTGCTCCCGCTGATGGGTCCTGTTTACACTGCTCTCGCTCGTCGCTGGTCAAGGTTAAAGGACCCCCACGTTTCTAGAACGTCAAGGAGTAAAGGCCAAGCTGGTCCTGCGTCTGTCTAAACGACCCTCTTATGATGACGTCTCGCACAACGTCATTTCACTTCTACCTTCACTTGGTTCCAGAGATAGTACTTTCTGCTGGTACAACCAATAACTAAGGTAAAGAATAGAAACGAAACGTTCTTCTGAGTATTGCGTTTCCCGGCACATATTTATGTGCCCCCCTCTTCTATTCTACTGTGACAAAACGTCTGACAATGCTCTTTTGTGTGATCTCTCATAACTTCAGCACTTCTGCAGTATCCTTTCTTTTTCTTCATTTTTCTCACTCATCGCTTTTATTTGGCATAAATCATGCCTTTTCATTCGTCATTTTCACCATTTTGCTCTATGCTGGACATAGCATGGTGATGTCTCTAACAAGCCACTCCACTATGGCAGTATTTGCTACGGGAGTAATTCGTATCTTATTGTTTGCCACTCCTCAGACGTTTTTATATTCCGCCAGCTGAACTGTGGTATTATCGTAACAATACCAAGTCGTCAGACCGGTCACTCGCTTATCTCTTTGAATCCGTTTGACCACTTGTGAAAACGTGTCGGTCCAACGGCTGACCCCATTGGAAAGCTGTTGATCATGTTGACACAAGCTCGTATTGTGCTACGATGAAAGAAGACCGCACTGTCTGACCAGACATCTGTCTGGCGGAGGCACGCAGATAAAGGGGATAAGTAGATAATCTGTCAGGGCAGACATCTGGGGTGGACGTCATTACGCCAAAAACACAGGGTCACAATATTGTAAAAGGGAGAGGTGCGCCGTAAGTCTTATGTAACGATTTGACATCACTGTTGTAAGAGGCCACGCGTGTATATTAAATTTAATATTTTCAAATACGCGTGGGATGAGTAACGATAAACTTCCCCACCCAAACAGTGCTAGATAGATTTGATTGGTTCGCCAGAAGCTACAATGAATTGATTGGAACATTCAGCAGGAAACACAGCTGGGATTTGAAACTCAGGATTGTGAGATATACTGTAGAAATCAGACACACACAGACAGACTGTATCGCAGCATCAACTAAACACCTCCTACAAGCCAGAGGAAAGAGGATAGGACTTACAATTCCACAACTAGAAGTACCAGATCGAGTATTGGACAACTTTGGAATTTACAAGTAAACCCGCAATTTTAATACAAGACTGGAAACTTGGCTATTTTATCACAAGAAGTTAGAGAGGAATTTTAACAAACGTTTTCCCAGGCAGGATTCATAGAATATATATATATATATATATATATATATATATATATATATATATATATATATATATATATATATATATATATATATATATATATATATATATATAGCCATTACTTATAAGAGGGCATTCGTTTGATTACTCCAACTGGGGGCTTGAACGGGCCGGAATCATTGCATACCCCCTTCACAAAAGGCGACGGACCAGATAATAAGTTAACAAATTTGATCAGCCTTAAGCAGCGTTTGTTCTTAACTTCTGGGAATATCTTGCGAAGACTCCACTAAGGTAGAAACGCCATTCATCTTCTATCTACATCTTCGCCAAGAGTAATCTTGCGCAAAGATAGCTACCTTGGATGACCTACTTTTAGATACGCTTGCGTTGTGACCATTAGTTTACCACAACTGCTAAGCAAGAGGAGGCAATCTCGTGACATCCGCCATCCTATTTATCTTAGAATTTACCCTCGATGAGAATTAAATTTAATCCCTCGGGATAAGACTTACTTTACATTTAAATTGAACAGCTTTAGCTTTATCTTACGTTTAAATGAAAAGGTTAATAATGCAGATAGAGTTTATTTCCATTTACATCTCCGCCGATTGAAAAGTGTTCACAATATAAATTGAATATGTTTTCATTCATGTTTACACTGATTTGAAAAGTTTGAAACTTTCATTAACTTTAAAATGAATATTTTTACAAAGACATTTACACTGGTTTAAAGATTGAAAACTTACATTAATTATAAAATGATGATGTTTATTTGGACATTTACACTGCTTTGAAATTGTAATTATTATACTTAAAATGCACATCATTTCTTTCATCTTTCCCTCCATGCTCCGTATGGAACCTGGGATTACCTTTTGCGTTTAGTTCTCTTTAAGAAACTAGCAATAAAGCAATCACCAGCCCGTGCAGTGGTGGTTCATGAATCATCATTCTATACGCTGAGGTAACCAGCCCCAAATGACTTGGACATCCAAGAGCGATTTTCACATAACAAAATTCACACTGGCAATATACATATATATGTTAGTTCACATGTTAGTAATATAAAATGTAAAATGACAATTACGCCAATCCTGGCCAACAGACCTTTTGCTCAGATGAATAAAAGAGACTTGAATAGGCCTCACACGCGTCTGGGGTGTCGTTAATTTAATAAGTTCCCTCTCTGACTTCCTGTGTGGTCATTCAGTTTCCTCAATCCCGGTTTCCTTATTTAATATGAAAGTGATTTCCTGGGCTATGAAAGTCCGTCCAAAATTCTCCAATAAAAGGTGTTCGGTACGTTAAGAAGGAATTATGAATTCTAGGCTTCACTCAAGCAAGTTCTGCTATCTTGCGATCTTCTCAGTCGAATAATACTGAAACGTGTCAGGTTATATTCCCGGTCTCCCATGCATCTGTTGTTTACGGGGTTATATAAACGCTCCAATCATTTTTAAACAGGCGGGGTAGTGTGTGGTGCTTTCAAAATATTCCAAAATAAAGTGCGTCTAACATAAAAGGTCAAGTATTACCATATATGACAATAAGATATACGATGCCTTGCGTACAGACTCGCAAACTTGTCGTTAACCTCAGATGACAATGTATTCCAAAAGTAATAATTCATTACTTTATCAGAAAGTAATCTCTTATCTGTGTCTGTACATTAGTTGTCTCCCCGTATTCCAAGCTTTGGTGATGCTCGGACCCGTCTGTAGAATAACAGTTGGTACGCATATGAAATAACTTGACAGAAGTCTGGGTCACAGTTCCATTACATATAATCTCAACAGCATAGTCCTGGACATCAGCAACAATAGTACAAATACTTGCATAATTAGAATATGTAGTACAGTCATCCTTACGTACTGGTAACAACTGCATTCAATGTAAGTGCGGCATTCACCCCTCGCACATAAATCTCTATCTCTGATCTATATTCAATGTAAGTGCGGCATTCACTCCTCGCACATATATTTCTATCTCTGGTCTAATCACCAGGCATCCAAGTTCCTCCAGAACTTAACAGCGCGGGAAAACCACAACGCGCTTACGTAGACCTCCTATTGGCGCGGGAAAGCCAACAACGCGCATTCAAATAATAGCATATAATGGTCCTAACATAGACCTCCTTCTGACACGGGAAAACGACGTGTCTTTTTAATCCAAAGTGCGGCATTCACTCCTCGCACATATATCTATACCTCTGGTCTAATCACCAGGCATCCAAGTTTCTCATGAACTTTACAGCGCGGGAAACCCTCAACGCGCTTATAAATAATAATATATAAAGGCCTTGTAAATACACCTTACGCGAAACATCATCGCGTCACATCCAATATATTATAATGAAAATCACATACACTATTCACATACTCTAGAAACACTGACCGTCTCCCACGACGGATGGCCACAGACTCCCCTGTAACAACTCAGTATTCTTCTCTGACACGTATGCTAACTTCATTCACTTCGCACGCTTTTCTCATGTCCTGTAAACCTCAATTCACACATGAACGCCCCTGAGTATTCTTCAATCATACTCTACGTGCTTCTAACAGTGAACTTTTAAATGTCACATTCCAAGCTTGCATACTTCAATAAAAATACACTCTAAACAGAGTTACACCATTCTCTACCCACACACATGTATATACACGTCATGTATCTTATGACCTTAACCTACTTACTAACAAACTCCAGCCCCGTACACCAAAATCCTTAACACCTAACTGTAACTTCGAATATGACTTAACAGTTCACACCGACCCCCGGGGAAAAAAAATGATAACATCATTTTTTTTTAAACAAAAGTGTGAGGTCGGTGAAATATGTTAAGTCATACTAAACAACAAAAGAGGGATGGAAATATATTGGTGAACCAAAAGGTTACCACATTAGCAGTGGCACCAGAAAGGTGATGTAGGCTTTGCTTTAGCAATCATACTCTACTGGCAAACCAAACACAATTCCATCTTATACAACATTAAACTGTGTTGGATGCAAATCTAACAATGTGTGCATCAATTAATATATTAACCAAATCATACGTGGATTCACCATACAAAAATGCATAGGTGAACCAAAAGGTACATCAGCATTGTTCATTAAATAATATAATTACATTATAAGTTAACACTTACAACTTATCAAACTAACACAAATGCTTCATAAATATTAATCTATTCTAAATGCTGAATTTCATCTGTGACTCATGTTTCAATTGCTCCAAAACCAGACCAACGGACTGATGTCTCACTAAGAAGAGGTATCGGTGAGCAAGCCTGCTGATGACCACCCATCAGCTGCTGTAATGATAGACAATTCCACCAACAACACTGGTATCTCATGGCACAGCATACTTTCCTATGGATAAACAAAATTAGGCAAGAATAAAATCATTTGCCTTGGAAAATTTGTATCACATTATGCCACATTACATACCCTTCTATGTCCACCCCATTCCACTAAACATTCACAGTGGGGTGACAAAATAATCAATTAATGGATGATATACCCATTTCACATGTCTTCGTGATCAGCGACCTTAGATACTACACCCTGTACCTCCCAATTAAGCTTTACCACTTTAGTTAATGAAATAAGTCAATCTAAAACACCAAGTTATACTGACTTGTACTGTACACCTGTTCACTATTTGTTGTTTATATACACTCTGTCAAATGTCCATTCTTGAAAGTTATAGCTTTCAGCCTTGTTTAATGCACAGTAACAATTAACCTCTCATGCTGAGTCGTAACAAGTACCAATCTCTTCCAACTAACATCAAAATTATTTTCAATCTAGAATCCATCATCATCATTACCACGATCAGAAAAGTATTTCCAAATAGCACAGTATCTTTAGTAGAGCAAACAGATCACTTATGTCCCACTTATCTGGTGGTAACTTTTTGATGGCGTTGAACATTAACAACTTCAATGGTTCTTTTCCTTTATCCATGTATCTGTTTTTGAAATTGAAAGATAATATTAACTCTAACTGGTCTGTAACTCCAACACAATTTCCTTTCAGACCATCCATCACAGTCTTCCACACTTCCTTCCTTGAAGCTTCAGTCTCTTCAAGTAGTACTTTCTTGGCAACAGAAGTAGCATCCTTCATCTTCACCCTCCTATACTGCATTTGAGCATCTAAGGGTTCCTTCTTCCAATCTGATTGATCTGTACCAAGCGCAGCCTCATGTCTCTCCTCCGTAGACTTAGCTTGATCTTTCAATGCTTCAGCTTGCTGCTGTAATCTTTGTTTAGCTGCCTTAAGTTGCTCTTCTAGTGCTTCAAATTTAACAAAGTAACTCTCTTCTAAAGCATTACCTTTCTCCTTCCACCGAGATGACAGGACCCTGCAATGTTCCTCTTTAACTTGAGTATTACCCTTACACTCAGTTAATATCCTGTTCCTATCCACCTTGAATTGATCATTTAATCTTTGAATACCATCTTTGTATTCCTTTTCTAATCTCTGCTCAACACTCTTAAATTTTCCTTCTAATATTGTACACTTTTCCTCGAAGGTTCCCTCTTCTTGGATCAATTTGTCTATCTTTAACTGATCCTTGTCACACCAAAAACCCATTTTTTGGTAACAACATTTCTTGAGGTGCATGGTATGTTTCATCATGCACTGGAATAGTCACTCCCTTTGTTGTCTCATTGGATTTTGTAGACACTGCATTCTTACTAACACTTATTGATCTTCCTTCCATATAATATAAGTTAGTTTTACTCCTAATTGATTCATCACTAATGATAGTCTTTTGTGGTTCATCCACATTCAGTTTGGATATTTTCCCAACTGAGACTGAACAGTCTTCACAACAATTATCTGTTTGTACAGTGACTTCTTTCTTCTCACTTTGAACAGAAACATTCCTAGTTTCATTTTTCACCATAGCATCTGCTATATTAGCTTTCCTCTTTAAATTCAGTTTTGGTCTCTTGCTATCATCCAATACTGGTAATGCAATTCCAGTTGTAACTTCTCTTATTTCCTTAATCTCTATCAGATATACTTTTGCTCTATGTGGCTTGTTTTCATCATCCACTTTTACCATAGTGTTAAACAATTCATAAGACCTACAATCTCTGATAGCCAAAATAAAGTCTCTTAAGGCTATTCTTTTCTTTCTGTTTCTAATTGTTCTTGAACAGTCTGCCATGACTATAGATTTACAGACTAGATTCCCAAAATAAGAAAGTATATTCACTACAATACTAAATTATCAGTATTAATATACCTCTACATAGGTAATACAATAACACAGTAACAAATCACCAATAATTTTAAAGATAATACACACAAGTAACCCTAAAATCAGTCACTTATAATAATCAGATCCACCTATGTCTAGACTAAGACATGTGTAGCTGAACACACTGATCCTCAATATACTTTGACCATCATATCTACAATGCTTAGATTCTAACACAGTAAACATACAAACTATTTGTAACTAATAACCAGGACCAAAACACAGTGAATGATGATAATAATGAAATACACCGCTGACACAACAACCATCAACAAAGGAACAATAACCGACAGGTGGGGGGATAATACAAGAAAGTATATAGGTAGATAAAGAAAGTATAAGAAAGTAATGAAGTAGTTATAGATGTAAACTACCACACCTGCAAAACCAACAACAAACCCAATAGAGCTGTGAAATGAACTTATTTACAAGATAGTAGAAAATTAACTCAAGAAAACTACAAGTAAACATGACAAAAGAGACTAAATTATGTAACAATGATTACACAAACCAAACTATAACAGCTAACACCAATAAATGTCAAAGAATTCCACGGGGCACTAGCTACTGAGTCTCTCCAAGACTCTGGAATTAATTTTACAAAAAAAAACAAAACAAAAAAACCTACAGAATAGATTAATACCAATTCCTTCTAATGAAGAACAAAGTATTAATAATATATAAACAAGTAACACAAATATAAAACGCTAACATAACAACGAATACAAATGAATGACCATCAGGAATGTCAGTAGAATGGTATCTGAACAAAGAAGTGCAACAATGGCATAAACTGTGACTTATCTTAAGTGTGTCTTGATTACAGTCTATGGTTCCACCGAGATAATGCAGATCTACAGCTGAAGGATATCTGTGTTGCTATGATGGCACTACAGCAAGCTTGTCTCACTGATATTCGACCTCGCATATTCTGTACAAGATACAAAACAATGTAAATAACTCACAAGTATTGCTATAAACATTAAGCTAATAACCACATTTAGCACCACTTAAATATGATGTAGACTAACACTAATCCTAACACAAACTTACAAGAAATAAATACCCATAAAATATCTAAGTCGATACTTGAAAGTAATGTAAGAATGAAAGGGAAAAATATAAATATAAGCTTCTATAGTCTCTACCAGATGACAGAAGAATATAACACCAAATAATTACGAAGGCTTAACAAAGAGTCGAATATAATAACTCAATAAACTGTAACAGATAATAGAAAAGATCTAGGAAATAATCTTTACGATTAATAAACAAATAAAACTAATACAGTATTTATATTTATAATAAAACCACGAGACTAATTTATTAAACTCAAACTGAAAAACTCTTACGGTTGTAATTAGGCTAGATAATTAATCTGTAATATTAATCTTAATATATAATTTACACAGCACCAAATACAAAGCAGAAACTAGCACTAGAACTTAACACATGCTCGAAAACATACAATACAGTAAAAGAGGTCAGTTATACGAAAACTACTGATGAGTATTAACGAAACAAAACGAAACAAGACAAATTGCAGCACAACGGAAGAAAAAAAATACTACGCACAACAATACACTAATCGCACAGTTTCTAATACAAATTAATAACAAGTAATACGTATCTTTAATACAGATAGGCTAGTCTCGATGATCTCGACTGTAGACCGATGTTCCAGATGTGTTGTTTATTCACTTCTTTCCGATGGCTTGACGATGAAAATGACAGCACAGCACAACACACGTGACGTACACACAGGTCCTCTGATAAGTTTGAACGGGCCAGTACACCCCCGTCAAATACGTTGCTTTCAAACACTTGAACGTTGAAAAAAAACAGGCTACTTCATGCAGATTCCGATGCGATGACTTGACCGAGTACACACATAAGCAAAGTTGTCCTTGCACCCTCCGTAACGATGTCTGACAGTAAACAGGAGCTAGCTGGAACGTGTAAATTAGACGATAATTGGGTCACAACATGACCGCTGTACGCTGATTGGCCGAAATTCCACGCACTTCGTGTAAATTTTTCTGGCTTGAATCAGGACCGTAAATGACCAGCTGTATGTGAAGAAATTACTATCTGTCTTTTATTATTCAATTACTTTGACTCCAAAATAGAAATCAGATGTATGGGTGTTGATATCTGTTGTGAGCATATTATGTCTATTAACTTCGCGCAAACAAATCTTTTAGATGAATTTCATTAGTGTCCAAACACTTCATTTACCGTCCAAAGAATTTCTGAAGTTTTACAGTACTTCAAGATTCCGGGGCGGGTTGATTGATTCTCCGCAATAGTCCTGGGTTCAGAAAATTGAGTCCCCATACTGGCCACCACTGTAGAATAACAGTTGGTACGCATATGAAATAACTTGACAGAAGTCTGGGTCACAGTTCCATTACATATAATCTCAACAGCATAGTCCTGGACATCAGCAACAATAGTACAAATACTTGCATAATTAGAATATGTAGTACAGTCATCCTTACGTACTGGTAACAACTGCATTCAATGTAAGTGCGGCATTCACCCCTCGCACATAAATCTCTATCTCTGATCTATATTCAATGTAAGTGCGGCATTCACTCCTCGCACATAAATCTCTATATGGTCTGTATACAATGTAATGCAATGTAAGTGCGGCATTCACTCCTCGCACATATATTTCTATCTCTGGTCTAATCACCAGGCATCCAAGTTCCTCCAGAACTTAACAGCGCGGGAAAACCACAACGCGCTTACGTAGACCTCCTATTGGCGCGGGAAAGCCAACAACGCGCATTCAAATAATAGCATATAATGGTCCTAACATAGACCTCCTTCTGACACGGGAAAACGACGTGTCTTTTTAATCCAAAGTGCGGCATTCACTCCTCGCACATATATCTATACCTCTGGTCTAATCACCAGGCATCCAAGTTCCTCCTGAACTTTACAGCGCGGGAAACCCTCAACGCGCTTATAAATAATAATATATAAAGGCCTTGTAAATACACCTTACGCGAAACATCATCGCGTCACATCCAATATATTATAATGAAAATCACATACACTATTCACATACTCTAGAAACACTGACCGTCTCCCACGACGGATGGCCACAGACTCCCCTTTAACAACTCAGTATTCTTCTCTGACACGTATGCTAACTTCATTCACTTCGCACGCTTTTCTCATGTCCTGTAAACCTCAATTCACACATGAACGCCCCTGAGTATTCTTCAATCATACTCTACGTGCTTCTAACAGTGAACTTTTAAATGTCACATTCCAAGCTTGCATACTTCAATAAAAATACACTCTAAACAGAGTTACACCATTCTCTACCCACACACATGTATATACACGTCATGTATCTCATGACCTTAACCTACTTACTAACAAACTCCAGCCCCGTACACCAAAATCCTTAACACCTAACTGTAACTTCGAATATGACTTAACACCGTCTTATCAGTGCTTAGGTAGATAGCGCTGTGCGATGTACGTGTTAATCTGCCACGGCCAAGCTTGGTACAAGGGAACTTTAATAACCTGCCTCTCGTAATATTATCTCTACCTCTTCTTGCAAATGTGAGGTGTTTATCATCCGCAAGGAGTGTCAGATAACAAAGAAGACATAATATACTGAAAGTAGTGAAAGAATACTTGAAAATATAAACTATCTGCTACATAGTATAGAAAGAAAAAAAAGAAAGTGCGACAATTGAAAGCACGCAATAAAATCAGTACCACAATTGCACCGATTACTTCCGGAGCGAAACAGAGATCGAGAGGAGTCGCCCAGTTCTGTCACAGTTACATCAATTGATATTTGTAAAAATGTTTTTCTGCTCACTAATATTTGCTTCAAAACAATATGGATCTATTTAATACTAGAGACCACCCTCTCTTCAACTGACATAACTATGTTAAGATAAAAAGACAAGCCCTGCGGTATCTGCAAGAGGTAATCATGTCTGGCTTGCAGACAATAGATTTGGGATCGACTATATCGTGTAACCAGAACTGAGATATGAAACAAAATGAAACAAAATTAGTAGCTTGGTAATGTCCTCGGGTTACATGTCTGACAATATGGCTAACGTACTGCAGACTAGGAACGCGACACTGATGCCCCGGGGGCTCAAAGGAATCGGACCTCCAGGAGTGGGATACACTCCACCAGGTTAAACATTGCCCAGGACATACAAAGAATGAACGCAGTCAATACTAATCTAATCTTAAACTTACGGATGATTTGTTAAAAAATACACTGTTCCCAATTTAAAAGTAAATAAATAAAATACTGTACATTTTTACAACGCTTTGAACAAATATGACAGTCTTAACAGGAGAAATCGGAAACTGGTTACTTCACTGCTGCCTCGTTGAAATATAATCTTTTCATCACGTGCTGCTGATGATTTGAAGACTGTGTGTGCTTTTCGTATTTTCTCGGATGATGTAAGATCTGTCATAAATGTTGAAAATACGTAAATAGCATGTCTGAATATTGTTTTCATATTGCGGTGAGTATTCATCGGCGGCGGCGAATTCAGAGCTGTTCCCCCAGTCTAATCTTGTTAGAACAAATATGACAGCTTGAGTCGGTTGTCTCAAACTGTGATATTTCACGCCAGAAGCCGTCTGAAATTATTCCCGGCAAGACAGTGTTTAGAGAAGCGGAGGCCGAAGACGACAGGGTATTTGAATCTAGCTGTACTAAACATATAACCAGAACAGGACTGTGATGGTAAAGACAAGAGAAAAACACAAGAAATTAAACAGCTGAGGATGGTCGTGGGCGCTGGACAGATCAATATACACGAAGAAAGCGATACGTTATAAATAATAGCAACTAGACAAGGTTGATCAGTAGTTTTTCATTCTCATTTTGTTTTAAACTGCTACTTGGTGAACTGATGGCATAGATGTGGATCAGGAAAATAAATTGTGAATAGTGTTTGAGGGGGGATTTCAAGATGAGCAGGGAGTGGATAAGCAAAATTATAACCAGCAGAAGGAAAATGTGGATAAATGGGTAATCAATGAAAGAGGAAGAGGGAAAAAGAATTAAACAATATGTAAAATGAGAAGATAAAACAACAACAAAAATAGGGGGGTGATAGTGGAAAAAGTGGAAGAAGAAGAAAATAAAGTTGGAGAAACAAAAGAAGAAGATGAGAATGAGGTGGCAGGGAGGTAAAAATAATGACAAGAAAAAGCGGTGGAGTTCTTTATAAATGGCAGATTTAGAACGCTTATGGTGAAAGAACTGGGGTGTGGCAGGAATGTCCCTATCTCCTGTTCTCTTCTTTAAAAAGATAAATGCAGTCCCATAGCAAGTACAGCCGTACAAGATTGACATATTACTGTGACGGTATTGCCTCCCCTGCTTTGCAGTAGTGTCCAACAGTAACCAAAACTCAAGAGTATCTAATATGGGCTTCAAAGGTGTCTACCTTCGCACAAGATTACTCTTGGCAGATATGTAGATAAAAGGTTAATGACGCTTCTACCACAAAGGTGTTTTCACAAAATATTCAGATAAGCGAAAACAATGCTGCGTTTGGCTCAGCACGTTAATTCTAGAATCTGCCGACAACTTTTGTGAAGGATTAAGCAATGGTTTATGTCAGCTCGTTTAAGCCCCTACCTCTGATTTACTCAGGAGAATTCTTATTATTCTGGTGTAGCTCAGTTTAGAGTGTGTGTAGTCATTTGACTGAGACAAACATGCAGTAACTTTAAAATGATTCAATCGAAATTAAATTTGTAAAATTACAAATAACAAAATGTAATAATCACTTAAGTTTTAACAGTTTGAAAATAATTGAATAGTTTAGAAGAAAAGTTTCATCATTGATGGATAATATAGATGATGAAAAAAAGTTCACTTTTGCAGCTTACATAAGGACCTCAGCTGCTAATGATGGTTCTGCTCCTTCTGATGGGTTGGTTCTTTTTACACTGCTCTCGCTCGTCGCTGGTCAAGGTTGTCGGGTGTAGCTCGTTTCCCAGAAATGTCAAGGAGAGTCTACAAAGTTGGTCCTTCGTCTTAAAGCGTAGGCCACTTGTCCCTTCGTGTTCCAGAGATAGTACTTTCTGCTGGTACTACTAATAACTATGATAAAGAATAGAAACGAAAAGCTCTTCTGAGTGTTGCGTTTCCCGACACATACATATGTGTCCCCTTTCTTTTATTCTACATCCCATTTATCTCAGAATTTACCCTCGATGAGAATTAAATTTAATCCCTCGGCATAAAACTTTCTTTTACATTTAAATTGAATAGCTTTAGCTTCACATTACATTTAAATGAAAAGGTTAATAGCTCAGATAGAATATGTTTATATGTACATTTCCACTGATTGAATAGTGTTCACAATATAAACTGAATATGTTTTCATTTATGTTTACACTGATTTGAAAACTTTGAAACTTCCATTAATTGATGTGCATATGTTAACATCGACATTTACACTGGTTTAAAACTGTAAGTATTATACTTAGAATGTGCATCATTTCTTTCATCTTTCCCTTCCTGCTCCGTATGGAACCTGGTACTCTTTAAGCGTTTAGTTCTCTTTAAGAAACTAGCAATAAAGCAGTCACAAGCCCATGCAGTGGGGGTTCATGAAACATCATTCTATACGCTGAGGTTGCCAGCCTCAAATAACTTTGACATCCCCTAGCGATTTTTTCATATTAAAATTCCCATGGTAATATACATAAATATGTTAGTTCACATGTTAGTAATAAAATATAGAATGTAAAATCACAACTTACGCTAATCCTGGCTCACAGACTTTTTGCTCAGATGAATAAAAGGCACTGGCAGTTGCCTTATTTCACGTGTACTTGGGGTCGTTAATTTGAATTTTAATTCCCTTTCTGACTCCGTGTGTTTCCTTCAATTTCCTCAGACAGCTGCTTTCCTTATTAAAATGATAGAGATTTCCTGGGATGTTTTTTTTAAGTCTTGATAAATATTCAAATAAAACGTGTCCGGTCTGATAAATTGAACTTCTGAATTCTAACTGGCACGTCTAGTGTCTTTGGCAAGCGTGAATCTCACAGTGAAATAACACTGAAACGTGTCACGTTATATTCCTGGTCTCCCACTCATCTGTTTGTTATGAAACGAAATCAAAAGCTCCAATCATTTTCAAACAGGCAGGTTAGGGTGTGCTGATTTCAAAATCTTTCCACGTGAAATAAGGTGCGTGAAGCAAAAGGACACGCATTACCATATATGGCAATAAGTCATACGATGCCTTATGTGCACACTCACGAACGCATCTGTAAACGCATATGGCCACGTGTTTCAGATGTAACAATATTACATTTATCTAAAGTAATCTTGTCATTCATGTCTGTCCATAAGTTGTCTCCCCGTATTCCAAGCTTTGGTGATGCGCGCACCCGTCTTATCAGCGATTAAGCACTGCGCTTGCCGATTTTACTGATACTCAAGAGTCTGAGGTCAGCCACACCTGAGACAAGCCAACATATTGTCGATTGATATTATCTCAACAAATCCGTGCTTCGCCAAGAAAATGTGTTTATTATCACCTACAGGGAGTGTCTAAATGTCTGAACATACAAACTACCTGCCACATCGCAGATAATGAAAAGAAATTGTTGCTATTGAAAGCACGCAAATGAAATCAGTACAAATGTATCCGATACTTCCGGAGTGCAACAGAGATCGAGGAGATGTTCCCCCCCCCCCCCCCCCATTCTGTGACAGTTACAGACTTCACTATACTAGGTTTCAACTTTATGATGTGGTGTGACCGGTTCACTTTATCGTTGCCTTTGCATTCCCTACTCAAGAGTCAAGTTCCCATTTCAAGCTGAGTAAACTTGAGCTTGACGCAAACAGATTTCGAGTCCATCTGGTACCTTTGCTTCGAGAAGCTAATGCTAATTCTTTTCTTACTGAATTTCTTAACAAAACTAACAACAGTCACTAGTAATGGAATACAAAGGACTTTTTTTTTTTAAGTACGCCCGCTATTACTCGAGGCGAAATCTCTTGTTAACATGTGTAACCTGAAACTGATTTTACGTGAGTATCCCTTTTTTACCTGTACAATGACAGGTGTCCTCTCGCCATTCAGGCAGATAATGACCGATTTCGGAGGTACCCACTACAGTTGGGTCGGCTCAACAGTCCCTGGTCGACGACACTTCTTCAAATGTCTTCGCCATGGCTCGAATTAATCCATTCTAAGTCCCGGTCGACGACACAACTTCAAATGTCCTCGCCAGGGCTCGAACCTGGGTCACCCAATTGCCAGCGCAGTGTGGTAACCATTACACAAGCGCGGCTCCCAAAGGACTCCTTACAAATCAACTTCTGGTGAACTAGAATCTAGATTCTAGATCAGAGATCGGCTACAGGTCGATCGTGTCTGCCGTTAGTCCCAAGGCATCATTTGGTAGACCTCTAGGTGACCAAGGGGGTATAAAGAATTGTTAACTTAGGTACATTTCAGACTAGCCCTTTTCCACGGGTACATTATAACGCGGTGTCCCATGTATAAAGGTAATTTCATTGCATTTCCAGTAACAAGACACGCAGGTTGGCTTACTAACATTCCTTTTTTTCGTGAACTGTTTAAGTCATCAAGTTATCTTTTCTTGGAAGTGCAGTTAATCTGGGTCAAATATTTAGTTCTAAATTTCCACTGCTCTGAATTTTTTTACTCAAAGTTTGACCACGGTTTGACCACTACCATGGAGCAGGGGAGAATGCCGTCACAAAGTACAGTAAAAAGAATCGCTCTTCACAACATTTTGGATAATGTAAATGAATGTTATAGCATGTCCAGTATGTCAGTTAGCAGAATAGAATATTATACAAGTCGTTTCTCTGCCTGTTGGCTATAGATTGGGTTATGAATACATTTACATCAGCCACAAGAAGTTGAATTAAGTGGAATATGACTAAACAGTTTGCCGATCTAGATTTTGCCGACCACTTTACTAATCTGATCCAGTACAGTAAACAGATGCAAGATAAAATGAAAATACTTGATGAGAAGTCACTGTAATTTAGTCTGAAAATACACAGGGAGAATAAAAATAAAGGAAAAAAAACAAATAGAATCCCACTATACAGAATGATTGTTACATGGGTATTATTACACATTTAGTGTTACATTAGTCAAGTGTCATTAGTTAGTTTAAACGTTTGTGAAGTTGTATGTTTCGCTTCTCAATAGATGTTGTTTGTTACTCATCTTTTGGGAGATTTGTTGGTCTTCTGGAATAGATGTTGGCGTTTTTTGACTCAATGGGTTGCCTCGGCTGTGGTCTGTCCTCTCGCTAGTATGGACTAAAGTGGAAACTCAGGATCTCTGTTCACTAATGTCTCGTACTTCAGCATATTTAGTTGGTACTGCATAATGACTTTCTAGTCTTCACCATTAAGACTGGAAAATACACATATTGGAAGCTTCGTAAGTTTCCTGCTGAGGTAAACTTCATCTTCCCTCTCCTTTCTATTTTCTGACCATCAGATAATTAGACGTCCCCGACAAAAGCAGGTAACATGGTGCATGTGACGCAACTCAACGTTCGAGCAGTGCACGCGTTCTCCCTATCCTCCCCGACTCACAATGTAAACCTCAGTATTACGAATATGCCTCGGGCTGCTATTGTTTGCTTACATTGGACAACGAGGGTTTATCAATCCTTAGGCCAAGCGAAAGTTACTGTCTCGCTTCTATCATTCATGCTTGGTTAATCATGGACAATATAGAAGCACTTTTCCCCAAACAAATAAATCGACATATGTGCATGTAAATAATTATCAAACTAGTTCACTAATAAACACTCACTTTGTACATTCAAGACAGTGATTGAACAGCTGATAGATTATTAACATAGAACTCAGAAATGATAGAAGTGGAAGTTAATGATTGATATATCTATATTCTTCCTGGCTTCAGTTGGAGCAGAGGTACAACAGAAATGATAGAAGTGGAAGTTAATGATTGATATATCTATATTCTTCCTGGCTTCAGTTGGAGCAGAGGTACAACAGCGGCTAGATAACGAAGGAAATATCGATGTAGATCATAAGGGATGAAATCTGTCTTGCTGTTCGGCACAAGTGATACAAAGACAGTGAGTAGTTATGCGAATGAATTAGAAGAAGTTGCGACTCTTGCATTTTTAAGAAAACAAGAGTTAATGTTACAATGAAATAAAAACACAGCTGCAACTACATCTAAATAATATTCATAAATTTATATATACATATTAGATATACAAATCAGGCATTATGAATAATACAATTTATCGACATACCCTTTCAACGAATTCAATACTGCTCTGGTTCATGGTGGCTTTAGGTCGTTAAGTTCAATGACTTAGAATCCTAATTAAATGTTGCTCGTCCAGTTAGTACACAGCGTGAATCGTGGCTATATGACCGGGCCCCAGTCTTGGTTCTTTGTTGAGTACCAGAAACTGCAGGGTTCCGGATATCTAATAGGTCATTCTACTCCCTCCCCCAAGCATCACTTGTTTTGTGGGCAGATCTCAAAATGTCAAAGTACTCATGTTCTCCAATAAGCATGCGTGGCAGATTTAAGCTCAAAAATAGGCTGTCCGTTATATGGACTTCGCTGACTATTGCATATTTTTTCACAATCATCAATTATTCCCAGTTCAGAAACTTTATGGTGGGCAATAAAAATGTCTTGTTTCCTTTCCCGAATAATTAAACGGGTGTATCTAGCCTCCTAGTCTCTGAGTCGTGAATCTTATCAATTACGTCATCTGTGACAGGCAATTTATGACTCTTGACGTCAAGTGTTAACCGTACTGGACAGTTAAGATGCAACATCTAGTTGCCAAGAAGTCTCAGCCGTCTCTGTTCTAACATATCTTAATGTGCGCGGAGAACAACCAAAAAAGCGTTGACAGCAGAATAAGGCAACAGTACATGGCGTCTGTTATGCTACGCCACGACAGTTTAATACCAAAGAAGAAAATTATAAGGAAAATTGACGTAGTTATAAGAGACATCCAGAAGAACAGGTGGACGAATTTTGGTTTCGCCACATAGATAAAATGACTGCTGAACATCTGCTTCAAAGATGCTCAACAAATGGGCAACAGAGAAAGCGTTTATGGGCTTCCACCAGTACCATTCCTTGAAAAACTCTATGGAGATACAAATAGCCTCAAGCTGACCATAGCTTTCTTTGAAAGCACTCAAATAGACGTCTGAGAGTGTACGAAGAAGAAGCCCAACATACAAATCAGAATCTTTTACTCAAATGTCATGTCAGTTCTAATGTGTGACGGTATTGCCTCCCCTGCTTTGCAGTAGTGGTCCAACAGTGGCCAAAACTCAAGAGTATCTAATATGGGCTTCAAATGTGTCTACCTTTGCACAAGATTACTCTTGGCAGAGATATAAATAAAAGAAACAATACGCTTCTATCTCCAGGGAGTTTTTACAAGATATTCAGAATAAGCGAGAACAGTACTGCTTTGGCTGTGTCGCGAGAGGTTCAGATGTTATTGAGAATGTAAGATATCCTGGACAAAAAAGGTGTATCAGATGATAGTAGGATAGTGCCAGATAAGAGACTGGTCTTGCAAGAAATACCCCTTCTCTGAAAAGAGTAAGGGTGTATCGACAATCAAAGGTAGGATCAAGCTGTATAAACCTTCAGGTATGATGATAGTGTTTGTTCCTGAATGTCTATGTGCTACCTCTCAAGATCCTCCCTTGAAGAATGGTTATTATTATTTGTATTGACTCTGCTAGGGGATTAATTAATTAATTAAATATGTAACTATATATCAAGCATAACTTTAACTCAATTTAAACAATTCAGCAAGACTGATTATATATATTTACAATTTATTTGACCTATACCGTTTATCTTTTCGGATAAGTAACTTAAAAAGAATTCAAATGTTTTTACATAATAAAATAAATAAACATGGAATGTCAATTTTCAAAATAGATCAATATTATGAATTTCTCTTTCAAATGTCAATTATCAAAATGGATCAATATGATGAATTTCTCTTTCAAATATCAATTATTTATTTCACATATATTTTATCACTTTCACTGGACTGTGGAGTTAGTAATCATTTAAATAATGTCCACCATGAGTCATCACTCACTAGGTTTGTGTCTTTTGTATTTTATTTATTAAATATAGTCTCTGGATAGGCTGACCGGTGAATTTGCTTATCCACTTATCTGCTATGTTGAGATAAATCACTCTCTAGCTTTGAATACTCGAACTCTGAATCTCCAGGCTGGGAAATCTTGGTAACTAGCTCTATGGTCATCAAGAACTTTCGCACCACAGAGGTGGATGTCTCGTACAATTTTGGTAGTTGCAGGATAAAACCTAGAACAAAATCAAACACAACCTCTATATGTTCCATCACTACCCTGTCATCACATACAATGGACATGATGAACAGTGTCAGACATTGTGCTAACATATACACAGGACAATTTACCTCGATACCACTCACAGCCAGTTCAATGTGACTACACTTTCCTTATAAATCCTAAGGTAGATCCATTTGTCCATGATCCGCCTCCATACAATGATTTGGGCTAGTGTAACATACTAAGTAATACCTTGATCAATACATTTTAACAAATCATGTCATTCTTTCTTATGTTCCTGATCAGTCTGTCGGAAAGACATTTAAGAAATACTCCTTCAAATACTTTATCACACTTACAGGCGTACTTTTGCCATCATTCTCAATTATGCTACACATTTACAAGGCTGGCTTTCCTCTAACTGTACACAGATGCTGGCATTTTCGCCGGCAACACACTCGTCCTGTAAGTTTTCTTAACACATTCTACACCTTTCTAACACACAAGTGGATTAATCACAGAAATATATATATATATATATATATATATATATATATATATATATATATATATATGGGACCCCAAGATGCAGCAATAGTGAATGCAGTCAGCGACCCATAGCTTGACTGCTTGCATCAGGACCAGCGAACCAGAGCTGGTCAAGACCGTACTCCACCTCCACGTGGTGGTCCTGGAAACAGTCTGCAGCAGTGCAGTCTGGCTGAGCGAGTACGGATCGAAATGGGAAGGCAAACCAGGTCCCTAAAAAATGCCGTGCAGAAGTCGGATGTGTCGACCGAAAGGTGCAGATATCACAGCTTAGGCGCAAACAGACACAACGCAACCACCGTCCTTTTCAGGGCGAACGAGGAAGAAGAAGAATATATATATATATCTTTCTTACCCTCAGGCAATACACACAGGCTGTAATAGGCTGTTAATAGGCATCTAGGTCAGCTAGGCAGATGCAGAGGCAAATTATATGACTTGTACGCTTTTACCGCTCTCTTCTGTTCAGCTTGGTTTTTCAAAACAAAAAAAATGTGGTCTCAATTCAGCCAAGTTCATGGACTTATATACTACCGCATCCCCGTCTCGGAGAGCATGGGGCAAAAACGATGTTAGAAATCTAAAACTGAGGAGTATTTTCGCCTTCTGTTCAATTAGCAAAGTTTTGAATATTCATTATCTTTCTTAATTCTGGGCCGATTTTGATCATTTAAAGCTTGAATTATTCTATGATCTTATCTCTACCGTTCTATATAATAACTGTTTAGGTAGCAAAATGCATTTAAATCTATGCAGACCTTAACTAACCACACTGGGTACTACCCTGGTGTATATATGTCATTTCACACGATCTTTCTCTCTAACTAAACTTCTATTCGAGGAAGTCTTTGCACTTACCTCTAAAGTAACATTCCCGTTGTTGAAATACATACTCCTTTTCATTTAAATTTCTTTAATCCTTTTGAAATTAAATATCTTCGTACTATCATTTGCACAAAATGGGCCTCCATGTTAAGCGTAAAATGTTCCATTATACACACCAAGAAGGGAGTGTTTTCATTGGCTATTGTATCAGACCTTTTTCCCATAGTATAGCGTGCGGTAAATATGACCATGTTGTGAGACAGACAAAATCACGACAGGCTGAGTATGTTAACTCTGTAATTCTGCCGACACTTTTGTGAAGCAGTTAAGCCCTTATTAATTTAAGCTCGTTTAAGCCCCTACCCCTGATTTACTCAACGGAATTATATTATTCTAGTATAGCTCTGTTTAGAGTGTGTGTAGTAAGTTGACTGAGACAAACATGCAGTAACTTTAAAATGATTAATTCGAAGTTACATTTGTAACATTACAAATAACAAAATTTAATAATCACTTAAGTTTTAATAGTTGGAAAATAATTTGAATAGTTATGGATCAAGAAAAGTTATCATCGCAGTCGTTAAGGATTGTGAAATGTTACAAGAAGTTCAAGTGGCAGCATAGATTTGAACTTAGCTGCCAATGACGGTTCTGCTCCTTCTTATGGGTTGGTTCTTTTCACTCTGCTCACGCTCGTCCCTGATCAAGGTTGTCGGGTGTAGCTCGTTTCCCAGAAATGTCAAGGAGAGTCTACCACGTGGGTCCTTCGTCTTAAAGCTTAGGCCACTGTTCCCTTCTTGTTTCAGAGATAGTACTTTCTGCTGGTACCACCAATAACTATGGTTAAAGAATAGAACGAAACGCTCTTCTGAGTATGGCGTTTTCCACTCCATAGTTATGGGTTCCTATCTTCCTATACCACCATCCCGATTACCTCAGACTTTACCCTCGATGAGAATTAAATTTATAATCCCTCGGGATAAAACCTTCTTTGCATTTAAATATAAGAGCTTTCGTGGTTACTTTATATTTAAACGAAAAGGTTAATAATACAGATAGATTCTGTTTACATATACATCTTCACTGATTGAATAATTTTCACAATATAAATTGAATATATTTTCATTTATGTTTTCACTGATTGAAAGGTTTGAAACTTCCATTACTTTAAAATGAATATTTTCACATAGACATTTACACTGGTTTAAAGCTTGAAAACTTACATTAATTTTAAAGTGAATATGTTTAAATAGACATTTACACTGCTTTGAAAATGTAAGTATTGTACTTAGAATGTACATCCTTTCTTTCATCTTTCCCTCCCTGCTCCATATGGAAAACTACTTTATGCTTTTAGTTCTCTTTACGAAACTAGCAATAAAGCAATCACTAGCCCGTGCAGTGGTGGTTCATGAATCATCATTCTATACGATGAGGTTGCCAGCCTCAAATGACTTTGACATCGACTAGCGAGTTTTACATGTTAAAATTCACATGGTAATATATACATATAAATATGTTAGTTTACATGTTAGTAATAAAATATGAAATGTAAATTACAACTTACGCCAATCCTGGCTCACAGACTTTTTTGCTGAGATGAATAAAAGAGACTTGAATTGGCCTCTTACACGCGTCTGGGGTATCGTTAATTTAATAAGTTCCCTCTCTGACTTCGTGTGTGGTCCTTCAGTTTCCCCAGTCCCTGTTTCCTTATTTAAAAGGAAAGAGATTTCCGTCCAAAATTCTCCAATAAAAGTTGCACGGTATGTAAAGAAGGAATTCTGAATTCTAATTCGTCACTGGAGCAAGGTCTGGTATCTTGGCGAACGATTTGTGAAGAGAAATAGCTTGAGAAAATGGTCAGATTATATTCACTGCCTCCACACGCATTTGTTATGCGCGTCTCAGAGGATCAGCCAATCTGATTTGAATATGTTGCATGACTCAGCTAATTCAAAATTTCAAACATTACTTTTCTGAAAATTGGCTGTACACATCCGCTTGTCCTTGGGTACAAACTTACGAACATGTCGATAACCTCATATAACAACGTGTTCCCAATGTAACAATCAGTACTTTTATCAGGAAGTAATCTCTTATCTGTGTCAGTCCATCAGTTGTCTCCCCGTTATGCTTGCCTCTTCATGGGTCACTTTGAATATTTGGTGCTTCAAAGTTACGATGGACCATTACCTGAGTTTTACCGTCGCTATATCGACGATGGTATTGGAGTCACAGACATGTCTGAAGTTAACCTCCGTAGATTCATTGACTATGTTGGCAATTTCCATCCTGCCATCAAATTCACTTCTCAGATTTCTATCACTTCAGTTAACTTCCTTGACCTTACTGTCAATATTACTCCTACTGGCCTTACTACCTCTGTCTTTTATAAACCTTCTGATGCTCATGCTTTCCTTCTTTACACCTCTTCTCACCCTCTCAGCTGTAAAAATTCAATTCCCTACTCTCAACTTCTACGCTTACGTCAGATATGTCACGATGAAGATGATCTCCGTGAACGAGCTCAAGAAATGCTCGAGTTGTTTCGCCTACGTCACTATCCTGAAAGAGTTTTATCTGATGCCCTTAATCGCATTAGTCACGTTACTCGTCAGGCTGCACTTACTGCTAAACCTACTACTACATCTGCCAGACTCAAACTTGTCTTAACTTTCCACCCTCACTGTTTGGAGGTAAAACAAATTATGTTTTGTCATCTGCCTATTCTCTACTCCGATCCTGATACCAGAGAGTTGTTTCGTGATACCCCTTTGGTGGCTGTCGTAAATTTTGAGAAGATAGGACTGAGATATTTATGGTCCCGTACTAGCAGAGGTGTTAGTGATAGCTATGTGAGATGAAGTTGCAAGAAATAGTTCCTGTTTCACGAGAAGAAATGGTGTAAGAGAAAGAACAGTCTTGGATTGAGTAATTGCTCTAATCCAGCCTATCTTTTACGACTCTATTTAAAGAAGACGCACTTTCTCACTTGGTACAGATTCAAATTACACTACCCTCACGTACACACAATTTTGTGACAGAAATACGTACAGACGTGAAAACAGATAAACTATGGATCACATATAAGGGCAGCGGTTTTGACCAACACTATAGCTTAAGGTTTATTTAGTTTATTTTTACTAGAAATACCACAACATCAAGAAAAGCATTATATCAATAAATCTTGGTTTACATAAGAGAAATGAAAATATAAATCTAATAGGCCCTTTCTCTTGTATAGGGAAACTAGGAAAGATCCCAACAGAGGTAATTTACCCAAAAGATCAAAATAATTAACAATGGGAGTAGGGAGTAGTCAGGACGGGTAAAGAATAAGTCCTTATTTTAACCTATCACGTGAACACTCAGATTAGTGAGAGATAAAATAAAAGAAGATGCTAAATTAGTAGTAACTTAAGAAATAAGTTCTTTCCTTCCGTTCACTCCCTACATACATACAGTAGCCCACTTTCAGATTTGCTTATCCCACTGTCGACGCTGTATACATTCCATGGAATTTAAATCAAACAGTTATTACGACTATTCAGAGTCATATTATTTGTCAAGTTCAGCCCCAGACTCTCCGTTTATGCTGACTGCTATTTTCCGGGAGTCGCAGAATTGATGCTTTGATTATTTTCCTGGATATTCCTCTTCTTACTGCAGGTATTGGTTTGGAATAAGTTTTTTCTATGTGGTGGCACCGTCCTGGAAATTTATAAGTTAATATATTGTTCCGGTGTGGTCTAGCCTCCAATGGCTGTGACTCTCTCTGTCCTAATGAAATGTAAAACCAGAATGTTAGTCCTAGGCTGTTTTCGGAGGGAAATAGCCGAGTATGACCCGTGAATTCTCTCGAGTAGAATTCCGTGGTAAGAAAACTTTACCGTCAAATGGTTTAGAAAAAATAGTGCTGTAAGTTCTGCCACATCAGGCCAGTAATATCTATATCTATCTAGATGGAAAAAGTATCTGGTATAGTCCCGTTCCAGTTATCATTTAAATTTTAAATTTTAGTGTTCTGGTTATTTAACCACTCTCATGGATGGAGAAGGTGGACCGCACAGGGTCACAAAAATCAGATTTCACAAACAATGTCTGGATGTTTAGGAACATAAGACCGTAATGCCATAAGACATAGGACCATAAACCCGCAGGATCACAAGGGTATGACCAGCCTATATGTAGAAAATAGATAAACATGTTATCATACTATAATCATATCCTGAAACACGCGTTATTAAATTAAATTAAAAACCCACAAGCGTCTAGCTAATCTCATCGCTTTTAACACTAGATATAAACACTAGTCACTTAAAATTTACACATGATGAAATATAAAAATAAATGGTATCTCGACAATTATCAATCGCCTAGCGTCTTATAATTTTTTAAGCCTCTCTTATTGGGGTATAACAAGAAATTAAATTACGTTTACGGCTGGAGAAAATTTAGCTATAAGTTTATTTAATACGTTATTCAACTTAGCACAAAAATCCCAGTGAAATATAATGAAGAACTTTTACGATTAAATCACTCAAAGTTCTAATATATATATATATATATATTATTACCGCAACACAGGAAAATGAACTCTCCACGAATATAAGTAATTCTCTATATAAAAAACTCCAAGATATCGAGCTAGAATATCAACAATTCCTGAGGCAGACTGATAACTGAATTTTTAAGAGATGGGTATATATATTAAATGGGTAAAAATCGTTAGCTGCATGCGAGATTTATCGCCTCTGCCCGTTTATTGGGGAAATTTGCGGTCGATTTCTGAATGAAAGGATTTTTACACACCTTTTGCCGACAACACTCTTCGCTAGCGAACGGACTTGCTTTTGATCTGGCGTCTCTCACTGTAGCTAATTAAGTTCCGAACAAACGGATGTGGGGGGGGGGGGGAAACTGTGATTATCTCCCCTTTCCTCAGATTAATTCCCCCTGACCACTGTAACTACTGAAAGTACGTCTTTTGAATTAACGCTCTTGATTTTACCATTAGACGACTCATTCTCTGATCTGTCACTATTTCAGCGATTGCCTAATCGTTCGCGTGATAATACAGTTAACGGCTCTGGACCAGCTAATAGGTCTGTTTGTAAACATTCCTAGTGTCTGTAAGACATAGAGAAAAAGAAAATAGGCGTGGCTAAAATAGAAATAAGCCCGATTAGCGAAAGGCCTGGCTTATGCGTAATTTAACTTGCATGCTTAATTAGGAAGCCTGTGGGAAACCACGTTTGAGCGATTTGGTTGAAAAAGAATGAGGGGTGCCGATGAGAATAAAGTGGATCGATGAAGATGCTCAATTTTCATGTCATAGTGGCATATCGTAGGGATAAGAATGTTAGGAATATTCTTGTGCATAGTCGCTTGAGACAAACTAGTCCTTCTCACTTTGGTACTAAACCGTGCCAACGCCGCATATGTAAGACCTGTCCTTTTGTACTCCAAACGCAGTCAGTCTCCTTTCCGAACGGTAAATTTGCCATTGGGGAGTCTTTCACGTGCGAATCCAGAAACCTGATTTATGCTATCATCTGCAAGAGGTGTGACATGACCTATATTGGTGAAACTGGCAGACGTTTGACAGACTGGTTTCGTGAGCACTTGAATGACATCTATCATGGCAAACATTTACCGGTGGCTCGCACTTCAATAGCCCTGACCATTCAGGTAACTCTGACATTCATGTCACTGCCCTCCTTTCATGTGTCGGCGACGACCGAACTCGCTTCTCGTTGGAGAATCGTCTCATTTTTCAAATGGGCGTTTATCTCCTGCTGGCCTTAATGTCCAGCATCATTTTGCATAATTCTGGTGGCTTCTGTCTGTTTCGTACTTTATTTCTTCTGTCGTTATTTTCTTATCTATCCTTGTTTTTGCTTTGGTTCGTTTCGTTTCCTCAATTATCTTTTCTTAGCCGCCACTAGCTCATACGTCACTTCCGCATGACGCCTTATTTTTTCAGCCATCTTGAATGTTTCTTTCTTGGATCCAGCTAAGTTATGTTTTACTTGTTTTAATAGTGTTGTTCATTTCTGTCTTCGTTTCGTTGATTATTTACTTTCTGGTTTTTCGATTTTCTTGCATTATTACTGTTATCGTTTCGCTCATCACCGTTGTTTCATCTCCTGGTATCGCTCATTTGGCGTTTTCCTCATCATCATAGATTTTTGTAATACCTATATGTAGTTCTTGTCCTTGTCACCTGTTCGTAACTGTGGCTGACGAAGGGTACAACCCGAAACGTCCCTTGTTTCATGTGTACCGTTTACTTGTAAAACTGATTTCATACCATATTTTTTTTAAATTTATATATTTGTCTCCCCGTGTTCCAAGCTTCGGTGATGCGCGTACACGGGTCTTATCAGTGGTTAAGCACTGCGCTGAGTCGATTTGCGTGTTAATCTGTATACTGATATCGCTACGCCCACGATAGCCAACATGGTTAGGTCGCTGCCACTCCTTGCAACGCAGGGAGAAATGGATAACAACCAGACATGTCTACTTATCCCTGAGAAGGGTGTAAGAAGGAAAATACATAATATCTGCTACACATAGCAGAAAAAGAAAGAAAGTGCGACAAATGAAAGAAAACAATAAAATCAGTACCACAAATATACCGATACGGCCGGAGTGAAACAAAGATTGATAGGGGCCACCCCGTTCTGTCACATAATGTATGACTTTGAAACGTAATGAACAACAAATCCGACAACTAGAATGTGTCAGACGTTCAACAAATGTATGTGAGCGCTGTATAGGAAAATTGACATAGTATGACATGATCACTAATGTGGAACTAATGGAAAGAACCAGACAAGTACCAGTAACACAAGATATGAGAAGCAGACCTTGGCGTTGGACTGAAGATACATTGAGACAACCAGCAGATAACGTTACAGAGTGGTCCATGTTCTAAAATTTCTGCGCTGTGAGAACTAGAAGGAGATCAAAAACACATGGGGGAAGAAAACTGTAAACACACACACAAAGGGGATACAGAAGACATGGACAGAACGTCCACGAATGGCACTTTACAGGAATGGTTTGACTGCGTTTGTTCAAGACCTGTGCTCACATGAAGTTGAAAGACAAAGATGATGACCTTTATTCTTTGCCAGGGATCAGCAACCAGTCGATCCCAGTGGATGATTTGGTTAATCTTTAGCGCACTTCGGGGTTGGGGAGGGGGGAGGGGAGAGGAGAAAGACTTTTAAACAACGGACATTTTGGATTAGACATCTCCCACAGCCAAGGATCAAAGGTACTTTTTCCGCATTCCCAGTGAAAATTCTCGAGTTGCTGCTAAAATATACTAGTGAACTGCATGAGGCAGGAACGTCATATACATATATACCTTGTATATTAGGATCAATCATCAACAGTTCTGGCGACTGTGCAGTAGAAATTAAAAGAAGACTTGCAATTGCCTAACATAAACTAAAAATGACGAAAAACCTTTAGCAAGGCACAAGCAAAGAAACAAAGTTACAACTGATCAGAGCATGTATATTCCCAGTAGCAACATACGGCTGCGAAACTTGGACACTCAATAAAACAGTTGCAAAAAAGGTTACATCATTCGAAATGAAATGCTACAGAAGGATGTTGAGAATACCCTGGACAGAAAAAAAGACCAACAGAGAAGTACTGCACTCACTAAACGTAAAGGAAAATTGGCTCCTAAATACCATCGCAATAAGGAAGCTGACATTTTTCGGTCATATAAAAAGACATAATAGTCTTGAAAAATTAGTAATGGAAGGCATGGTCCCTGGAAAAAGGGGAAGGGGACGACCTAGACGACGGTGGATCCAGGACATCTTTGGATGATGCAGGTCGACTTGCTCAGAATCGTGATGCGTTCAGAGCAGCTGTAATGGAGACAACGTTCAGGTGAGAATACGTCCCAAGATGATATATATATATATATATATATATATATATATATATATATATATATATATATATATATATATATATATATATATATATATATATATATATATATATATATATATCATCCTCTCAACCCGTAACCCGTCATGGGTCGTAGGGTTGCCATGGTGGAAACTTCAGCAGAAAGGGGCCTCCACTGCTCTCTACCCTGAGCAATGCGTACAAGTGTGGAAAAACCGTGCCCTGTCCATTCTTTGATGTTATCAGCCCAGGATTTTCTTTGTCTTCCTTTTCTCCGTTTATCTTCGACTGTTCCTTGGAGGATCGTTTTCGAAACGGAGTCGTGACGAGTTACATCCCAAACCAGGCAAGCTTTCGACGTTTCACTATTGACAAAAGTGGTTCTTGATGGCCTGTATACGTTTATTTTCTCTCTAACATTGACATTTGTTTTGTGCTCTTTATAGCCTATCAAATGCGCAAAATTCTTCTATAACATTTATACTCGAAAGCCTGAATCCTACGCTCGGTATCTGCAGTGAGTGTCCAGTCCTCATGCCCTTACAAGACAATAAATAATACAAGTGATTTGTATAAATTGATCTTCACAGGAAAACTGATGTTACTTTTCAAGATCACATTCAGCTTTGTCATGGCAGCTGAGGCCATCTCAAGTCTTGACTTGATTTCTTTACTTGATCTTCCATCACTACATATAGTGGACCCCATATATTAAAAAGTGTTCACTTCTTCTAACGTTTGTCCATTTAACGTAATGTTGGTCAGAATATGTTTCTTATGGCTATTCACCAATATCTTGCTTTTTTAAATATTAATTTCCATCCCATTCGTTCTTGTTACTTTCTCCAGTCTAGAGGTAAGGTCTTGAAGTTCTGTTTCTTTTCCAGCTATAAGATCGATATCATCAGCAAAACGTAGATTGCAAAAAGGGCGACCTCCAATCGATATGATTGTTTTATAGTCGTAGAGAGTCTCCTGCATAATATGTTCTAGATATATATTAAAAAGCACTGGGGACAGGATACATCCCTGCCGAACTCCTACAGTTGTTTTGAAAAATTGTCCAATGTCATTGCTTGCAAAAACAGCACTGCTTGCGTCCTTGTATAGTGTGCTTCAATGATATCTATGATGTTGGTATCACAATTTAATTTTCTCATTATTTGCCATAAGCCTTCATACCACACTCGATCAAAGGCTTTTGTGAAATATATGAAGTTATGGTATAAATAGCGTGGATGCTGGGGATGTTTTTCGATCAGTAATTTAATATTAAAGATTTGTTCTGAGGTACTTCTTTTTGGTCTAAAGCCAGCCTGTTCCTCGGACAATATTTCTTCTGATTTCTGTTTTATTCTGTTCAAAAGTAACCCTAACATCACCTTACTTGGATGACTAATAAGGCTACTGGTTCTGTAATTCTTGCACATTTTTAGATTTCCTTTCTTTGGAAGAGGTATTACTAATCATCATCATCATAACCCTCCACTCCCAACGGAGCATAGGCCTTCAACAAACACATGCCAAGTCCTCCTGTCACGTGCCATCATCTCAAGTTCTTTCCACGTTCTCCTCATCATTTTCACCTCTGTTTCCAGCTCTCTTCTCCATGTGCTTCTTGGTCTACCTCTGCCTCTCTTGCGCTGGGGGTTCCAGAACAAGGACTGCCGTGTAATGCTATCAACAGGTTTCCTCAGTGTGTGTCCTATCCATCGCCATCGTCTTCTTCTCATCTCTTGTTCCACTGGCACTTGTCTAGTTCTTTTCATCATTTCCACGTTGGTAACCTTGTCATACCATTTTAATCCCTCTATTCTACGCAAGCACCCATTTATGAAAGGTATTACTAATGACTGTGTCCAATCTTTTGGCCATTTTTTAATACTCCATATCTTCTGGCAAATTGATGTCATGATTTTTACTATATCTGGTTTGCCATATTTCAAGAGCTCTGCTGGGATATTATCCACACCCGGT
>JAMPIV010003149.1:0-112500 GCA_024509875.1 Oreohelix idahoensis
TCGCAAGGTGTGGCACAACAAACGTTATTTCTTATTTGTTTTCTTATTTCACGTATCTTCATAACGTCAGTAAGTTAGCAGAGTTCCTCGTGCATTTTATCTTGTGTTGATTTATTTTTTCTTGTACCCTCTATAACACTGCAATCTACTTTATTTCACGACACACACTTAGCTGCCGTTCAAAATTCCTCGACACGCTATTATATTTAAGTAGGGGGGTATTCAATTTAACAATGTGCTGCAGACATAAGACAACGCTCACTATATTTTGTTGTCGTCTATGAATTTATCGGTCGATGAATTTAATGTGATTGAGTTAACTCATCGTTTGTAAAATTGTAAGTGTGTGTGAGATATCTTTCGCAAGATTATATCAATTTTTTACCGCAAACAAATATAATTGTGTATACCATTTATTTAGTGTATTCTACTTGGGTTTTGTCTCGACACACTATTGGCAACACACCACCACACGCACCACAGGCTGATCCTGACGGCACAAAGCGTTGACACACACGTCACATGGATCTGACACCACACGTCACATTAGGCTGACACACATCGTACACTGCCCTACTGACACACACGTGCACTCACACATAGGGTGACACCCACAGATGCGCCAGACACTATGCTGACACCATACATCACCACTAGGTCCTGACACACATACTTCACACTAGAGCTGAACACCACACTGCACACACACTATGCTGATCCACACTACATCACACTAGGCTTGGACTCAAATACATCACACTTAAGGGACTGACACACATGAAACAACGACCACACTATGCTTGACCTCTCTTACATTCACACTAAGGTGAGTACCTTAGCTCGGCCCATCCTTGCATACTAAGGTGTGGATACTTTGCGGCAACACCCGGTTTTGTGGGGAGAACTACTACCCAGAGCTAGTGCTGGCCAATCCCTTATGAGGCCGATATACCTCCACCAGCTGGCGCCCGCTTGAACTGAACCTGAAAACTGAAAAACTGACTGACTGCCCAATGTCTGTGAACAGGGGATCAAGGGATGATTCTGGGGTTGCAATGAAAGCAACATCAAAGCAGAAGGTAGATACCCCAAATATTTGGTTGCATGGGTAATATAAAAAAAGTATAAATAAAAAAAGTAGACATTGAAAAAAAAAACATGAATATCTCGAATCCGTTGGGCGATTGGAAAAAACAAAACAAAACCAAATCAAATCAGTGGGGAATTTGGAACAAAAAAAAACTAAAACAAACAGTAGTTTTATTAGAGTTGGTAAGTTTTTTTTTTTAAGGGAGTAGATTCCGCACGTTATGGCGTAGCGGATCAATTAGGTCGATTTCAACGTCAGGTACAGGAAGGAGTGCTCGGTGCGCTGTGGGAGAATATAGGGGGAGATATTAAGGTAGAGAAAATGTAGGGAAATGTACGGAATATCGTCTTACCATCGGCACCTAAAAAAGCATGATAATCTTGTGAGAGCGACATGGACGTATTTTATCAATAAACATGTAGTGAGTTGAGAAAAAGTCTAAATGAACTTCTAATGAACTTTTCTTTTCGATGTGAAACAGAAAGGACGAAGAAAAGTTCAACAGTTCTATAGTCCCCTTATCCAAGGAAGGTTATTTCTTGAAATTGGTTTTGGCTCACTCATACTCATTGGAGGAGTAAAGAGAAGTACTCCCTTAGATTTAAGGCTACACTGTAGGGCTAGAGGTCACCTTGGCTACTATAAATGGAGGATGCTTGATGGTAGATGAGGGAGGCTGCGTGAATTTGAGAAATCTGCGTGAAATAGCTATGAAAACCGGTATAAAATCGTCATACCCGGTTCAATAAAACCTCAAGAACTATTTTGACAAGACATAAAGAATAATAAATCGATGCCCCCTCCTGGAAACAGCTTGACAGCTACGTAAAGGACAAAACAAAGTATACAGATAACTTGACTTTGACTATAACAAGATACAGTAATTACTATGAGCATAGCCCTTTATAAACTTATAACAATATAAGACTCCATTTATCTTTTAGCTCCAAATCTTTGGAAGTAATAGTCAAACAGGACAGACTGAAGTCCAGACAGACAGACAGACCAGAACATGACAGAAGACTTGACATATTCCCAACCCCTCGACTGCTAACAGCCACAGACAGACAGGACAGACAGACAGGGAAGTCAGCCAGAGACAGACGACAGTACTACCAGAACAGACAGACAGGAAGACAGTAAAAAGACAGACAGACAGGATAGATACGATAGATTAGATAGACATAGATAAATAGTTACAGATAGATAGAATAGAATAGCAATAGATAGATAGATAGATAGTAATCAGATAGGATAGATAGTATTAGAATAGATAATAGATTAGATTAGATAGCTAATGATATGAATAGATACGATAGTTTTTTTTTATAGATGAAGACATAGTATAGATTGATAGTCATAAGATAGATAGAACCCAGTTTAGTTTCCTCAGTGTGGAGGCGTTTCAAATGTCAACATCACCATTGACAACAAATTGATCTGGCAGTCATGTGGCAGAGATATTATGATTAATAGATTTCAGATATCTATTCTTTATTCTACACTTGTCTTTTACCTTTCTTTCGCTCCTTTATCTTTCTTTCACATACGCTAGATTGTTAGCAATTCAAACCTTTGTCATTTCCTTTCTAATTTAGCAACGCATTTTATTGCGGTTAGCTAAGTTCTTTGATGAGAGATCGAATCGTGTTAATTCGTTCTCGACAGGGATAGTAAGGAAGACCATTGTCTATCACTTTTCCGTGATCTGTTCACCTATAAGTTAATTATTCACGGTGAAAGATTTGAGATCAAAGACGAGCTCGCTCATATTGCGTTTATGACCATAGTCTGCAGGCAATAATAGGGTGATCTGGTAAGATGAGGAAATCTCGCACGAGTCGGGTCTATTACGTTACGTCGGATCTCAAATGAGTCCGTACGCAACAGAGAGAGTCTGGTTTCGGCACTGGTGCGAAGAAATTCGTTTGATTCGCAGAATGAGAAGGAAATATGTAAATCTGGACGTAGGTGTTAAATGTATTAAGTCTGGGCTAATTTCTTTCTTTCCTATATTTAAACCCCATCAGTTTAGACTTCATGCATTCAGACTCCGCAGTTTCTCTAGACATATCTAGCTGCGTTTCTAGATTACTTTATTAAGTAAAATCTCAGTTTGCGTTGGAGAATAGTCTTAAGTAGTTCTGTGTGAGGTAAATATAGTGACTAGTATTGTCGAGTGATTAATTGTTAGTTCGAATTATATCTTCACTAGATTTTGTGCAGAGTGTTTTGCCAGTTAGGCCAGTCATTCTAATTTCTCTAAGTTTACGTGTTACAATGGATAGCAAAATAAATTATAATTTCTAGCTAAAACTCATTCAGCTATAAATAAATTTAATTAAATTGCTAGTAACCAGTCAGTCAATATTTTAGCTAACTGGTAAATGCACTGGTTCATCATTGAGTAATGACGGAATATGCACGTATTTCTAATTCATGATGATTGATTTTTATTAAATGACTAGAATTTATTTCACGGAAGTTTTAAACGATGGGACAAGCGCTAAGCTTATAGTTTCTGATTTAAGTTATATAACCGAAGTGAATATTATATTTTACGCGAGGGTAGGGTAGGAGGTGTGTATAATATTATGATTTAGTATTCTGTATGTTTCTTTTTCTTTTATACAGCATTTGGGTCAAGCCCAAAATCTACCAGCGGTTTCAGTATATATGAGAATAACCTAGAAGAAACATTTTGTACTTAAATACGTGGGTTTCCAAGTTACAACCTGTCTGGCATTGTGTTTGCATCCAGAAAGAGACAGAGTACCCATCTCACGAACTTTAAGACTAAATGCAGTAACTGGGCCTATCGAGCCAGATTATATTTTTCCCCTAAATCTCATGTACATTCAGCCCCTGTGGCGAGAAAAATTACAAACTGTAACATTTCCGACGTTTGATCAATTGTGGTGTGACCAGTAATTTTACGAGTATATTGAGAGAAGTTACCAACCTGTCATTTGCTAAGTACTGGAAACCTCGAGATTCTGACATTGTGAGCCCATTAAAAATTTTTTTACCTGAACTGATTCAAGTGACATAAACAGTAATCCTAAAATATAGTTGTAAAGTGAACGCTCCCAGGAACATTGGATGAAACTTGTATCTGCAGAGCTGGGGTTCTCTTTATAAAAAAGAACACGGATTCACTGTGTGTGTGTGTCCTAAAGTTTGCGCCTGAAGGTGCAAGACATCAAGTTTGTAGGTAAGAAAGAATGTCAGTGGCCACCGGTGAATGAACAGAGAGAAAGCAGGACTGAGTGATTCCCTTATGGTATAATTTATGCACCCACTTTGTGTTTTCTTTATGCAAGTTTGTTGCTAATGATGTTTTCCTCTTAGAATAGATTAATATATCAACTCTGTTCTTAACTGTACAGGGAAATCCTAGACCATAGCGTATAAATCTGTGACTCTTTGGGGGCTATAACTTTTCTGCTAACGGGATCGTGGGCTCAACAGAGGGGGAAAGGATTATACCTATGGGTCTATTCTTTTAGTAATTCTTTAACCTATGTTTATTTATATGTGATTGATATTCAAATTTATGGTTGTGGTGAAATTCTTATGATAAATAAAAATTTACATAAACTTATTCAAGTGTGTCGGTCAGCTCGTCCAAAAATATCTATATTCCATTGTTATAGTTTTCACGTCTGTGCGTCTGACTGTCGTCACTTATGTGTGTGCGTATGTGAGTGGTATATATATATTACTATATATATATATATATATATTAGTAGACTGTCTGACTAATCTAGATCTGTTGTAGAGATAGGCTGATCGAGAGAAGCTTCTCGAGTTTCAGGGACAGACGCTATTATTTTCCACCATCTCACTCGTGAAAATCTATTTCTATTATTATCTCCCACTGAGTTATCACCTGTTCTATTTCTATTCAGAAGGGACCAATCTATGTCTTAATTCCCCTATCACAAATCTACGACAAGTCACTTTCATCCATTTTTTTTACTGCCAAGACTTTAGCGTTATTCAACATGAATGTAACAATGGAACAGTATGATTAGACAAATGACTCCGGTCTTGGATAGAATGACGCCTTCAGATCTGCAGCAAAGACATTGTTGTCTCATTGTTACTGGATTCCATTAAGTTGGCAGCGGCGTGGGGGGGGGGGGGGGGGGGGGGGGGGGGGGGGAAGAGTAGGAATGAGGGGATTTGAAGCAGAACAGAAACAGTTGAGAGTTTGGTTTGATTTGGTTTTAAGGATTATCTTCATTGCAGACGGACTACTCCATCAGTGCTCCGATCTCATCCCTTAGATCACACAAGGAGGATCTGAACACAGTGCACGAACCCCATAGCACCGGCGAAAGCCCAATGTATGTATATAGGAATCACACATTCTATAAATATTTTTATGGTGGGTAGGTTTCTAATTTTTAAATTTTACCAGGGCAGCGGCCTGATAGGCCTACTCTTTACGATTTCCAACTGCCGTGGGATTTTTTTACGTGCGGAACTTGCACACGGGACCTCATTTTTTTTTCGCTCTTATTCGAGAAGGTTATGCTTCCGATCTCACTATCCAGGAGACCAGGGGGGAGTATGACATCATTAGGATCATACATTTCATAAATTATATTCCCTCTACTGGGAATCGAACCTGGTACTTCCAGAACTCGAAGCAGACGTCATACCTCTTAGCCACTCCGACCTCCAAACCCTGCATATTTGGAAACTGAGAAGAAGGTATAATACTGGTCTTGGAATAACCACAATGCGTTATGGAATTCAGGATAGGAGTTATATATACAACAGAAACTGCTTCTTTCACAACTGCCTCAAGTTGGCAGGATGGATATAAACAGGAATGAATTTTGGAAGGTGCAACCACGGTGCAGTGGGTTCAATTCCCAGCGCAAATCAACAGGACGCAGACACTTTCGAGTCAGGATGCAAGTAGGACTGTCCTCTTTAGAGTGTAATGGAGATAAAAGAGCCGAAACACTTGTGTGACAGAGGGAGTAGGGAGGCTAATTCTGATGATCAGATTGCCACATGTTGTAGTGCTCTATATTGTGTTTTCTATTACTGAAACAAGTCTCTCTGACAAGTTCTTACTAAAATCTAGGCACTGAACTGCATTTAAATAATAAACAAGTGCAATGTAATATAGTGATTAAACTTTCTGCGTGTCTTTCATCTGAACTGTCATTTTTGAGGTACTTAGTGCATTAAAGGTGCACTTTGTAAAACACGTTATTAAGTGTAATAGAAAAAAGCAGACATATGACAGGAATATATAAAATAGAAACATGGTATTTCTGAGAATACAATATTCAGACATTTACCGGCAACGTGAAAAGAAAAACATATCAGGAACAACATAGGTATATAGCAAGTTAATTAATTTAAGAACTGTACAAATAACAAGTCTCCGTCCCAATATGAAGTCTCTGAGAGGCAAAGGCAGTATGGTTCATATGATGTCTCTGAGAGGCAAAGACATATAGTTCATTTGAAGTTTCTGAGAGGCAAAGACTTCTGTGACGATTCGGTTGTGCGATCTTACGTCCACTCCGGCAGGATCACTTTTTCTTCATTTTTCTCTTCCTCTCACGCATTGCTATTATTTGGCATATTTTTATTTTACTCTCCATGCTGAATCTAGTAGGGGAAAGTCTCTAACACTCTACTCCCCTACGGAAGTATTTGCTATGGGACGGTCTTTATCTTGTTTACCACTCCTCAGACTTATTTACGTTCCGTCAGGTGAACTGGGGTATTATCGTAACAATACCCAGTCACTATCACTGGTCAGCGAGCGAGATTCTTATCATGAAAAGACGGTCTCGCTCGATCAACATCTATAGAAGCCAATATAGCCGTCTGAGGTGGGCAGATTACACATATGGTAGATGAATTTATCGTTTCACGAGATCATCCCTGTGTGTGATTATCACGAGAATCTGTCTGGAGAGACAATATTGGCGATAGGTGGCATCTGGACATCAAATGAGTTCACAGATGGTGTTTATGAGTTCTGCACAAGATGCCGGCGGATGTCTGACGCAACGATATGACATCACTGTAAGAGGTCACGCGTGGAAATTAAATTTAATATTGTGAAACACGTGAGGGTATTTTTCGAATTTGAAAAAAGCGTCCCTACCCTCATAGTGCTGAACGAGATTCGATTGGATTGGTTCATTGTGAGGAGCTGAAATATACAATGTATTTTATTGGCACACTAGTCGGAAGTGCAATCTGTGATTTCCACTAAGAACTGAGAATATAGTGTGATGAAAACAGACACAGATCACACAGAGAGACTGCAAAGCACAAGTCAGACTAGCGACTCCTAAAAGCCAGAAAGAAACAGGAGACATTGGACTTAGAACTTCTACAACTATAAGTACCAGCTCGAGTATTGGGCAACTTTAGAATTCACAAGTAAACCCGCATTTTTTAATACAAGACTGGAAACTTAAATGGGCCAGGACTTTAATTAACAAGACTGGAATCCTAGGAATTTGATCACAAGTCATAGAGGAATTTAACAAAAGTTTTCCCAGGCCCAGGTGATTTCACAGAACATCCGCCGTCAGAGGAATTAACTCTAATTTCCCAGACCAAGTCATAGAGGAATTCAACAAAAGTTTTCTCAGGCCAGGATTTCGCAGAACACCCGCCGTCAGAGGAATTAACTCTAATTTCCAGACCTAAGTGATTTCGAAGCATCTAATACAGAGCTGTGTCCAGTCTAAATCTGTGCAAAGAGATTGTGTATTCCTAAAATTTTGGGGTAAGTGTAAACAATTTATTTACTAATTTAAATTCTACAGGTTTCTTGCTAAGTGATTATATACAAGGCTGGCAACCTCAACATATGAAAATAGTATATGCATGAACCACTACTGCAAATGCTGGTGATTGTTTCTGACTAGTCGTGCGGGAAACCCGACATCAGAGCGACCCCAGACTCCGACGGGAGTAGTGATGAGTAATGAGTGATGATTACATCACATGTGCCTAAGGTGTAACATATTATCTTGTGAGATTTATGTACCTTTTATAATCGTAATTCAGGCAAATCATTATTCACGCACACCAGACGCAATTTCCTAGTTAACACCCAGAAGGATATTGGTGAATTTTCTATATTTTCCCCGAGTTATATGTATGGCCGACCAAAAGCAACCTGGCGGAGGACTGTGGAGGCTGAGATGCAAAGAATGAACCAGAGTTGGGGCACTGTACGAAGGATGGCCACCGACCGAGCAAAGTGGAATCAATTTGTTGTTGCTCTACAGGACGCCACTAGGCGTGATGGCCACTGACTGCTTGTCAGTATGTATATATGTATATATATAACGAGAGAGAGAGAGAGAGAGAGCCATTACTTATAAGAGGGCATTCGTTGGATTACACCAACTGGGGGCTTAACGGGTCAGAACCATGGCTTAAATCCTTCACAAAAGGCGACGGACCAGATATAATCCGTTAACAATGGTTCAGCCCAATGCGACATTGTTCGTGACTTCTGGAAATATCTTGTGAATGCTCCCATCATAGCTGGCAGACGCTGGAGCTGGGTTGGCCATGTCCTCAGAAGAGAACCCGATGCCATCACAAGAACAGCTATGCTTTGGACCCCTGAAGGAATACGAAAGAGAGGCCGACCAAAAACAACCTGGCGGAGGACTGTAGAGGCTGAGATGCAAAGAATGAACCAGAGTTGGGGCACTGTACGAAGGAATCAATTTGTTGTTGCACTACAAGACGCCACTAGGCGTGATGGCCACTGACTGCTTTGACGGTCGGCAGCTAAGGATCAAAGAAGAGAAGAAGAGATCCCTTAACGTAGAAGTGTCATTAATCTTATATCTACATCTCTGCCAAGAGTAATCTTGCGCGCAGGTAGATACCTTGGAAACCAATATTAGATACTCTTGAGTTTAGGTCACTGTTGGACCACTACTGCAAAGCATGGGAGGCAATCCGTCACAACTTCATATGAACTATACCGTCTTTGCCTCTCAAAGACGTCATATGAACTATACTGTCTTTGCCTCTCAGAAACTTCATATGAACTATGTCTTTGCCTCTCGGAGACGTTATATGAACTATATGTCTTTGCCTCTCAGTTGAGAGAGAGAGAGAGAGAGAGAGAGAGAAAGAGAGAGAGAGAGGGGGCGCATTTAGCAAGAGATGCAAGAGAAATGCGATGAAAAAACAGCAGACTGGACTCCACAGAAGTGTAAAGGAAAAGATATACCAGCATGAAAAGACAAACCATTTAGATAGAACAGAAACTCCAAATAGAGAGAGAACGAACGAACGAACGAACGAACGAACTTTATTTTCAAAGGGTTAAGAATTGGGCACGCAGGCCCGTCTGACATTCTGCCCTTCCTCTCTCTCTCATCATGTATACTGTATCCTTTCATCCTCACATTTACTTTAAGCATTATTAAGGCATTTATCATTATAAAAGTAATATAACATCAAACATTTGCAATAATCATCATAATTAAAGTATGTTTTTAAAATAAATAAAGATAGATAGATAGATAGATAGATAGATAGATAGATAGAGAGAGAGAGAGAGAGAGAGAGAGAGAGAGAGAGAGAGAGAGAGAGAGAGAGAGAGAGAGAGAGAGAGAGAGAGAGAGAGAGAGAGAGAGAGAGAGAGGGAGAGAGAGAGAGAGAGAGAGAGAGAGAGAGAGAGAGAGAGAGAGAGAGAGAGAGAGAGAGAGAGAGAGAGAGAGAGAGAGAGAAGCGCAGATTTGATCTAGTTTATTTTTCCTTCCGGCTTCTCTGCCGTCGGCCATAAAAGTGAAGATGTTCAACTCGGATAGCCTCGTATGTAATTTTAATCTTTTATTTTTCTTCAAATTTCTGCTGAGGTGTGTCACGAAACAAATCAGTGACGTGTTTTGTTAGGTCATCCAGACACCCATTTTTTATTACACTGGTATAACGAAATCTGAGACATCTTGGAGCAGAGGTGGGCAGAAACCATCGTGTCGAACAGAGGGACTACTAAGTTGTTTGAACACAGGTAAAGAAGATAAGTACACACTGATAGCTGTACGGTCACGTGAAGAATGACACATGCAAGGTGGCTACAATGTTGACAATCTTGCAATAACAACGCAGTTGGGTTGTTATAGACCTGTGTGTTTAACTAGAAGTTACATTCTGTGGGCTTGGGTCTAACATAATGACCCGTGAAGCTTCGAGATACTGTTAACAATGGCGTACTAAGAGGGTGCGAGGGGTAGTCCGCTCTGGGTGACATCAAGGAGGGGGGAGGGAAAGTATGCTATTGGACACTATTATTACAGTATTTACTTACTTACTTACTTAGTCGTTCCCCTTCTACCGTGAGGTGTAGAGGTTTGGAAGAGAGAGCGCCAGACTATCCTATCGGCTGTCTTCCTCCTGGCCTGGTTCCATTCTAGTCCTCGGTCCTTCAAAGATTGTCTAATGTTGTCCTCCCAGCGGACTCTGGGTCGTCCTGGGGGTCTGGATCCTTGGCTCTTTGTTTCCTATGCTTGTCGTGGTAGCCGGTCTTCTCCCATTCTGCAGACATGGCCAAACCACCTTAGTTGGGACTGTTCTACTTGGGTCTGCAGGGGGTGGGATTTAAGGCCTTGACGTATCGTCTGGTTGCGTACCATGTCTCTTCTTGTTACTTCAACCACCTTCCTCAGATACCTCATTTCTGAGGTTTGGATCTGGCTTTTGTGGGTTGTAGTCATTGCCCATGACTCGCATCCATATGTCAAGACTGGGACATAGGTGGAGCGGTATACAGCCATCTTCGTTTTCTTACCAACCTCTCTCTTGCTGAGGAATCCTCGATTTATGGCCTGAAAAAGTCTCCCAGCTGCTGCTTTTCGAGTGGCCAACTCTTCTTTGGTGCCTCCCTTTCGGTCAATAATAGCTCCGAGGTATTTAAAGTGGTCTACCTGCTCCAGGACCTGTTCTCCCAGATTATTACAGTATTTACAGTTTGAAAATCTACTTGTAGCATTATATATTTTTCTGTAATGTTTACTTACGAGGTTGCCAAAAGTAAGGATCCGCCCCGAGTACCAAATGCTTTAAGTACCCATCTGACTGTTGGACGCTGATTCGATTCGGTTCAAAATTCTAAAGGCCTTTCGAAAATATCGATCCATCACGGATCCTACTTAGAGTTAAATTATAAATGTACCTACATTCACAACATATGATAAGCACGAACCAAAGCTACACAATACAAAGATCGTAACTGACAGTATGTCACGACTTAATGGTGGCGAAAGTCACCAAGAGCTGACGCTCAAAGTCAAGTCAATAGTGGCAACGCATATAGAGCCAGCTGTATATTATAAACAACACAATCGTATCGTAAATTATAAACAACACTATCGTATGTTGGTACAGGGAAGGATGCACGAGGGAAGAAAGAGGAAAACCCAAGGCTCGAGAATCGTAAATAATAAAGCAACTAACCTAGCTGACTTCCTGAACACGATTGTTTACCATGACGAAGTGTTGTCCTACATGGTAACTATTGTACTATTATGAGATTGTGCATGAGGCTGGCAACCTCATCACGTAAAACAAATTGTGCTACAGAAACCACCGCTGCTAGAGTATTTGAATGCTTTGTCCGGGCTTCCTGCAAGGGGACTAGCTACAGTGGTGGCTCCAAGCTCCACAGGGAGCGAAAAGGAAATTTGTGTTTTTTTTTTAAATAAAATTTTCCCTCATTTTGGCGTGGCGCGTCCCGTTCAACCTAGTCGATTATATTGGCGCGCATTTCCAAATACAAAAGATCTTTAGGTCTGATAACATTGATTTGTCTATATTTGTAAAAGTTTTTTTTGGTAAAAAGTTTTTTTGGTAAAAAGTTTTTTTGGTAAAAAGTTTTTTACGGGTTGGGGTAACCAGCCCCATGCCCAACCCTCCTTAGTGTTTTTTTACGACATGCATGGTAGGGTACAGTGTTACTATTCTTTGCTCCCCTTTCGGACCCCAGTAACACACGAGTGGTTACATTAATATGAGCAAAACAAAGGAAAGTGATGATGAAAAGGAGAACTAAGCACGCGAAGATAATTACAATAAAATTAAACAAAAGGATTATACGTAAAGACCAAAAAAAAAAAAAAGCTAACGTACTGACCAAATATTATCGTATTTTGAGTGTTAGAAAAAAAATCTTGAAGTGAGAGAAAATGAAGGAAAAAGACCAGTAGTAAAACTATATAAAGGTTTTCTTAACATAAACAACAGTCATATTTAAATGCAGAGTTAACAATGGAGGAAGTGGAAAATGCCATGATAAGGATCATCAAATGTGGCATCCGGACAAATCTTGAATTATTGAAGAAAATACCGAAAAGTGCCATGGGGCATTATAATATCCCCGTTTAACAGGATACTAAACTCGGGAAACGTTCCAAGGGCCAGGAAATCTCAGTAATTCCTCCAATACTACTCGTAAAACCACACACATAGAGACTAAAAACAACACCCCCCCCCCCCCCTTTTCCCCCGACCAGGTTCGCTCTCCCAATCTTAGCGCTTCATTTGTTTATTTATTTAATTTCTATTTGTTTATTTATAAATATTTAAAAAAATTTATTTTGCTGATATTTCAGGATCTAGAGAATGCTAGAGAATACAACAAAGGCGCAAACATTTTCTTTTCTATTTTCTCCTTCTTCAGACGTCAACTTGAATATGTTCAAAGAAAGCAGTAGTCAGCTTGAGACTATTTCTATCTCCATAGAGCTTTTCTAGGAATGGTACTGGTGATGGCCACATGTGCTTTCTCTGTTCCTCATATGTTGGAATCTTTGAAGCAGATCTTCAGCAGTCATTTTATCGGTGCCACAGTCACGCTCATCGGTAGTTCCTATCTTTAGCTTGTTGAATAGGTGGTATCTCAATCTGTTGTGGCTCGTGCGGAGTCTGAAGATTATCACTTATTCTCTTCTGTTAAGTTGGTAATACGCATCATTGTGTGTGTGGCCTAGATGTTCTGCTTCCCATTTGTTCCTGTATCTGCTTCTGATAAAACTCTTTGCCTCTTCAAAAGTTATAGTACGTATCAGGCTGAGGTAGCTTTCCGCCTTCCTTTGTCAGTCTGCCAGCTTCTTCATTGCTGGAGATGTTGCAATGAGATGGGATCCACTGTACTACAACTCGTTTGAACTGGTGGCTCAGTTTGTAGAGTACTACTCTGAGATCATCCAGATCTGCATTGTTCTGGCTCTTCGATGTTGCAGTTTGTAATGAAATGAATCTGTATGACAACACGCTCAAAAATTCCCCGCTCAAAAACTAGTTAGCATATTTTTAAATCTATAAATAACTACAGTATTTGAAATTTGTGTGAGGGCCCAGTCAAATTTACCGCCAACAATTTCTCTAGTATATTTGAATTTGTCTAGGAAACAAGTCAAAAGTTACCGCCCACCAAACATTTATCTAAGAGCATAGTACAAATTTAACAACCAATCAAATCGTTTCCTTTTCTTGTAGTGATAAGAAAATTTTGGTTGACGTGGAAATAATGCCTATTTTGTGTTTTTGACCGAATGTAGATAATTTATTTCTTAATAACTAAAGATAATTAAAAGGAAAGGGATATCTCGAATTATAGCGCTGATATTGCTTAACACCTAAACATAAAGATTTTTCCCTCATAATAAAATTATATTAACTTAGAAAAATTTAATTTAGGAATATTTTCACATCAGGGCAATGCCCAAATTTAATTACTTAAAAATTACCCAGATTGAAATGCAAAGGAATAACTAAGGGAAAACTATATAGAAAGATAGAGATAAATTGGCCATTTTAGTATCACTTAAAATAATTAAAATCGGTCCAATAATAACTATAATATAAATAAAATAAGTTTATTCAGTTTGTACAAGCAAGTTATAAAACCGTTTCGGTAAGATTATTTACAATTTTCTTGACTACGCTCTGATCGGCCAGTCGTATCGCTATGAATAGCACTGGGAACCTCGAAAGCTTGCCACAAAATTTTTAAATTCAAACCAAGCGGTACGCAGTATATCAGACGGGAAATGCCACATCGTTTGCCGTTCTGAACTGAAAGCAAATCTAGAGAGCCTGTAGTGAAGTGAATCCGTATGACAACACGCTCAAATTCCCCGCTTAAAACGTACTGGCTATCGTAATTTTAAATCTATAAATAACTAAAGTATTTTAAATTTGTCTGAAGGTCCAGTCAAATTTACCGCCAACATTTAACAAAGAGTATTTGAATTTTTCTAAGAAAACAAGTTAAAGGTTACCCACCCCACACCCCCCCCCCAACCCCAAACACCACCCCCCCACCCCCCCCCCCCCCCCCCCCACACACACACACCCATCACAATATTTATCGAAGGACGTAGTAAAATTTAACAACCAATCAAATCGTACCCTTTTTTTTTTAGTAAGAACAAGAACATTTTAGTTGAAGTGGAAATAATGCCTATTTTGAGTTTTTGACCGAACTTAGATAATTTATTTCTCGATAACTAAAGATAATTAAAATAAAAGGGATATCTCAAATTATAGCGCTGATATTGCTTAACATATACACATAGAGATTCCCTCATAGAAAAATTATCTTAACTTAGAAAATTTAATTTAGTAATATTTTCACATTAGGTTAAGATCAAATTTAATTACAAAAAAATTAACCCCATTTGAATGCAAAGGAATAACTAAAGGAAAACTATATAGAACGATAGAGAATAATTGGCCGTTTAATTATCACTTTTGATAATTAAAATCGGTTCACAAATAACTATGATATAAAATAAACAAATTCGGTCAGATTAGACATACACGCTTAAACCTGCTCAATTCTATAGTCTAGGAAATAGTTAACTTTTTTTGACTCGTCATCTGATTGGTTGGGTGTAGTGTGATACAAATTAACAACTTCTTGTAAAGTCCGCCATTGACGACAAAGCTTCCATACCAAGCTGACATTATTGAAAGAGACAGAAGACAAGCCTTTGCCGTCTGTACTGAAAAGCTTAGTGCTATAGCCCTTTACTGTCGGGCAGCTTGTGTGTGTGTAGATTCTTTACTTGAGGGTTGTATTACAAAGTACCTCGTTGCTGCAGTAGCCTGAAAGGAAGAACATGTTGGAGTGAGTGCTCATGCTACAATTTGAAGCTAGCTCCTTTTCTTCAGTCAGGAGTCACAACGTTGGTGTACAGGCCTAAGATTGACAAAACAGCTGCAATAACCCATTTACAGATAAGTCCTTTATACAGGCACTGATACCTCATCCTAAAACATAATTTCACCAATAAAAGTATACCACCTGGGAGTGATGAAAATAACAGACCTTACAGTATAGAATTAATGATAATATCAAGAACTGTGGGTATATTCATTCCAGTGACTTTTTGTTGTACACAAATGGACAGAGTTTCCAAAAATATTTATTTTAGCATGTAAATAACCTTTTCTTGATTTTTGAGAATTCCTGTCCCAACAAGATTGAGGTACAGGAATAATAAATTGTAAATATATCTATTTTCAAACAGTCTTGCTTAAATTTCATTAAAGTTAAAGTTCTGTTTTGAAATTCATAACTGTGATAATACATTACCCTAGACACTTTGCCAAATAACAACACACAGTTAACATACTCTTGGTGAGATCTCAAGAGGTAGCAGATAGGGACCCAGAGAACGTCATCATCATCATTCCTTACTCTGGGAACTTACATAGCTGGACCTCACCTTGATTGTCTATACACCCTTGCTCTTTTCAGAGAAGGGGGTATTTCTCATAAGACCAGTCTCTTTTCTGGCACTATCCTGGTATCTTCTGATACATCTATTTGTCCACGATATCCTATAATTAATAACATCAAAACCTCTTATCACAGAGCCGGTTGACGGCCTGTCAGCTTGTGATTGTATGCCTGATGGTTTTGTCTCGCATTTATCACTAAAGCTGCCTCCACACTTGAGAAGTCTATGGGTGACAAGAGCTAGGCATGTAACACGAGCCAGGGCCCGACATTCTCAACAAGACAAACTCAACTAACTCCAGCTGTTAAGTTTTATATTTAAAATATCTTTTGTTAAAGTTTATTGGTCCTGAACCTGAAGTTGTTTTGGTCAGGACTACAGTTCAATGAGAATCAATTTAGATGGATATATTTAACTACTGGTACGAGGAAGCAGGTTGAGGATTGTCATCTTCCCACTGTCTTTTGTTTCACTATGATGGTTTATTTTATTCTTGGGAGTAACGTTTTGTCTACACAGGAGATTGTTCTTTATTAGTGATGAGTTGTCCCAGGCCAGATATTACACTTATCTGTTGCCTGGAATAAGCCGCAGTTGTAGTCGGTTTGGCCAAACACTTCAGTCTCCTCTGGACTTGAACTTCTTTAATACAAGCAGGTGCCAGAGACTCTTTGAAATCGTGCAGACTTCTTCAATGAGCGAGTACTAGCACCAGACAAGTGCCAGCAGGAACCCCTGTCAATGCAAGTTATGGTTCTGTCTTAATATCACACTAATTCCTCCTAATTTACATGTAAACATACATACAATACAAAAGAACATGGTCAGCTCTCTCTGACAACCCTGCTTCTCCACTTTAGTTTGATGGAACAAATGGTACCAGTTTTCTTTTCTCTTCCCTAATGGAGGCTACGCCTCTGTCATTCCTGCAGTAATCTTTTCCATGCAATAAGATAGGTGTAATGTTCCTGTGTGACCATCATATATATATATATATATATTCCTGTAGTTCTAAACTTCTTAGATAGTCCCTTATATGATGGATCGACATCTAGGCCATGCCCAAGTCTGCCATGGAACCATTTAATTACAATCTTTTACATGGCCTTTTTTTCACACAACCCTTTTTAATTAAAAAGTCAATAAAATCAATCTTACCACATATCAAGGAAATATAAACAAGTAACGATGAATTAGGCACTAGAATAAGGCACACTTTCATCACTGCCTCTGTTCAGACTGCTTTCTGTTGTATTTATTTTAAAACAAAGCACAAGTCTGCTCATCGCTTCTTGCTCCTCTGAATATTTTGAAAAAATGGCAGCGAGCAGCTTACTATTTCGTTAAAGTAAAAAGCTTTGGCCAATGAGACCAAGCATCTCTTTCATTGAATGAAACGTTTTTTTTTTTTTAAATATCTCAAACCACTATGCGTTACTACTACCAACTAGAGGGAGCCGCGCTGGTGTAATGGCTACAACGTTGTACTGGCGACCAGGTGTTCATGGTTCAAACCCGGCCGTCGGCGTTTGAAGAAATGTTTACGGCCGGAAATTTGACTGAATAATCTGAACGGCTCCTGCACATAAATCCCGTGTGGATGGGAAGGAGCGAAGCTCCTGACCGGGTTGGAAGGAAAGTCCACTGACCCCCCAGCCTCGCAATGACATGTCATTGGGCCGAAAGAGCTGGAAAAGCTCGAGTGCCGCTGGTTATAGAAAAGAAAAAAAAAAAAAAAAAAAAAAAAAAAAAACAAACAAACTACCAACTAGAGTTGTACATTTAGGTTAGCCAATAATATTTCGGCTTCCTTCAAATTTTATCCAATCCCTTTCATCGTACTATCTTAGCCTTTCTTTCACCTAATTTTTTTCCCCAAAAAAATTATGCTATCCAATCTAAGCAGACATGACTTGACCTGACAGTATCTCTGATTCTCTATGTATTATTACCAATACTTAATTATCTAATGGACTATTTAGATAACTAACTACATATTCTTGGTTAGCAAGTCTTCAGGTACACGAATATATGATTTTTATGGGGCTAAGTGGCTTGGTTCAAAATTCTATCTTTTTTCTATGTTAGTTGTTTTTTTTTAGACTACCTCCTGTTCAATTCTTTTTCCATGTACTTTCAAGTTAATTACGAGAGTCTCTCGCAATACACGAGAATTTACGTCATTCGCAATAAGAGCTAAGCGTGTTTTCATGACCGTAGTGTCCAATTTTCTAACTTTTTCATCGTATTGTGAAAAACCGCCTAAGGCAATACTAGCAAGTCAGTTCTATTTTTTAGAAACAATGTGAGACGTGATTTGCGTTGGTTATCTATCCGTCCCCTCTCCCCTCCACTATGTCTTTTAGGCAAATACTTAGTTGACCTAGGGAAGTGTTACGTTTGTCGTCAAGGACGAATTTGAAAATTTGGGTACCCTTTTTGTTCGGCTAATGTGTTATCAAATAATAAGCTGAAGGCGTAGGCGACAACTACGATTTTCGCCGAAAATTTTTAGTACTATCCTATCTTTGAATTTATGCACTATACTGTTATAATCTAATTTAGATATTGTATTTAGAAGTTCACCACAACATTCAGACTTTCTTGATACCTTTATTAAAGTTTAAGTTCTGAGCAATTAAAAGAGGAGTTAGACAGGGATGTGTGTTATCACCTGAACCTTTTAACATAAACAGCCAGACGATACTTCGAAACATTGAACACTTCGAGGAAATTAAAGTCGGAGGACGAAATATCAACAATCTGAGATATGCAGATGACACAGTTTTAATAGCAGAGTCAGAGGAAAATCTACAAATCATTCTAGACAAAGTAGTGGAAGAGAGCGAGTTGAAAGGATTATCTTTGAATGTCAGCAAAACTGTATGCATGGTAGTTTTTAAGAAAATGCAAATACCAGTACGATCTTTGAACAGCAAACGAGAAAAAAATCAAACAAGTCAATCTCTTTAAATATTTAGGCTACACATTGACATCAGATGGCAGATGTGACACAGAGATAAATAAAAGGATCGCCATGTCCAAAGAAGCCTTTACTAGGATGAGCAACGTAATGAAAAACAGACACATCACCACAAGCACAAAAATCCGCTTACTAAGGGGCTTTGTGTGGTCCGTTCTTTTATATGGAGAAGAAAACAAATGCCGAGGTATTGACAGCTGCGGGTGTTAATAAATCGCTAATCAAAACCATCAGGAAAAGACAAATGAAATTTATGGGACATATTAACAGAAGGAAAGAAAGAAAGCAAAAAATACTCCAGAATATAAAACAATAGACAATGACATACGTACTATGTGTAGAGAAGCAAAAGAACGGTGGATAGAAACAAAATGTAAGGAAATAGAAGACTTGGAAGCGAAGCACATGACAAGAGATATGCATGAAGAAATAAAGAAATTATCAAATCGGTCGCGGTTTGCACAAGGAGGAAGCTGTATCAAGAACAAAAAATGGTGTAATATTACTTGATGAGAAAGACATATCAAACAGATGGGCAGAATACGTAAAAGAACTATTCGAGGACAACAGAGGTAAAAAACCATCACCAGATTCTAATGAAGGCCCACACATTCTCAGATCAGAAGTAGAGAATGCCATTCATATGATACAAAAAGGAAGATCAGCAGGCATGGATAACATAAACATTGAAATGATAGAAGCTCTGGAGAGCTTTGGTATAGATACAATCACAGAAATATGCAATGATATATACAATACAGGATATTTACCACACGACATGAAGACATCAGTTTTTATAACATTGCCCAAAAAACCAAATGCAACAGAATGTTCAGACTTCAGAACAATCAGCCTGATGAGTCATGCAATTAAGATACTGCTCAAAATCATACAGGAAAGAATAAAAAGTAAAGTAGACAGCGAAATCCAAGAAGAACAGTTTGGTTTTAGACGGAACAGTGGAACAAGAGAGGCAATATTTTGCCTAAGAAGATTAGCAGAAAAATATACAGAGGTCCAAAAAAGTATGTATATGTGCTTCATTGACTATAAGAAGGCTTTTGACAGAATCCATCATGAGAAAAATAATTGAATGCCTCAAAGACATAGGTATTGATGGAAAAGATATAAGAATACTCAGTAACCTTTATTGGGAGCAAACTGCCACAGTAAGATCGGGAAGGAATTATTCACCATACATAGACATAAAAAGAGGTGTCAGACAAGGTTGTGTGCTGTCCCCCTGCCTATTTAATTTATACACCGAAAAAATTTTCAAACAGATACAGGAAATACCAGGACTGAACATCAGTGGAAGATCAATAAACAACCTTAGATATGCAGATGATACCGTGTTGTTAGCTGAAAGCGAACAGGAGTTACAAGAACTAGTGAAGCAAGTGAACAGTATAAGTCATGAATATGGACTCGACATTAATATTGAGAAAACTAAAACTATGATAATTAGCAAAACAGACGATAAACCCACATTAAAGATAAGCGTAAATGGGAAAATCCTGGAACAAGTCAAGAGCTACGTATATCTTGGTCATATAATAACAGAAGATGGCAGATGTGAAACAGAAATCAAGAAGAGAATAGGAATGGCCAAAGCTACATTCAACAACATGAAACATATACTGACATCCAAACAGTTATCTCATAAATTAAAACTGAGAATCATAAAGTGTTATATATATTCTGCATTTCTGTATGGTGCAGAAACATGGACGATGAATAAGCATTTGGAAGAAAGAATTGAGGCTCTTGAAATGTGGATATATAGAAGAATGGGGCGTATCTCATGGAAAGAGATGAAAACAAATAAGGAGGTCCTAGAAAATCTAGGTATGAAAAGAGAACTAATGAGAGAGGTCAAAGTTCGGCAGCTAAAATACTTTGGCCACATAAAAAGGCATAACACCTTGCAGAAGACCATAACAGAAGGGAGAGTTGAAGGTAAACGTGCAAGGGGAAGACAGCGCTATAAGTGGGAAGATAACATCAAGAGATGGACGGGAAAGAGTCTATCAGAGTGTACCACCAAGACAAGAGACAGAAGACGTTGGAGATCCATTACAGCCAACCTCCGTTGTGGAGATGGCAACTGATGATGATGATGATGATTAACAGAAGAGGAGGAGTGGAGGAATTAGTTTTATGTGGGAAAATACCAGGTGGGAGAGGAACAGGAAGGCAGAGAAAGATGTCTGTGGAAAGCTTAAACAACTGGGCAACAAACAACAGCATGGGCAACAACAACCTCATTAGACTATCAAAAGACAAAGAAGATTGGAGGGTCATGATCGCCAATGTCTGATCCAGACTAAGCACCTGAAGAAGAAGACACCTCTAAGCCAAAATTTAAAATGATATTTGGGCCACTTTTTGAGGCCTTCCCCCCTCCCTCTTTTTTTTTTAAACTTTACACTGTAAATATTTGGGTCAGAAAATAAACTATTACTTTTCATACTCCCCTACGCTACTGCAATTTAGATAATGTCTCCTTTCATTTATTTATTCACTGCATCTGTTAATTTTTTTTTCTTCATTTTTGTAAATTTTGCTTAGTGTACGAAACAGATCTGCAGCACGTGGAATTTTGAGAACATTGTTAAGGATTTTTACTAGGACTAATTAGTGAGTTATGGGTTTTAGTTTAGCTTTAGTTTAGATTTATTTCGAAATGTCACGTGAGAAACGCGTTTTTAATATATGCTTTTGTGTGTCTAGCAAATGTTTTCAGAAAAAAATATATATAAATAAATAACTTGATGGACACAACACCAGCTACATACATTTCCTCCCCAAACTTAAAAAAGTCAGACATACATTAGTAATTCAGTCAAACAGCATTTGGCAGTTTTATATAAGTCGCCATTAACACCACTTCAGTTCCCCAAGAAATATAAGCCTTCAACAAACTTACGCCAAGTTTTTCTGTCGCCTGCCATCAAACCATTTCTTCTGTGTCCCTTTTATTTTTGTCTCCTTCTTATCCACGTTCTCTTCTTCAGCCACCTTCTGTTCATCTTATCCTGGGATTCCAGAAAAAGGACTGCCTTGTAGTTCTAGCAACAGGTTTCCTGAGTGTCTCTTCCACCTCTAGCGTCTGTCTTTTTGTTGTTGTTTTTTTTTTCATCTCTTGTTCCACTGGCGCCTGTCTCGTCCTTGTCATTAGTTTCACACTGATGATTTTGCCCTCCTATTTAAATCCGCGTATTAAACGAAAACACTTCACACAAATATTTATTGAATGTGTGATTCCTGTATACACACACTGGGATTCTGGCCGATGCTACGGAGTTCGTGCACTGTGCTGAGATCCTCCTTGTGTGATCTAAGGAAGGAGAAAGGAGCACTGATGGAGTTGTCCGTGTGCAGTGAAGATAGTCCTTAAAACCCAAACCCATTTATGACAATTTGTAATCTTGTTGTTTTCGTTATTCTTCATGTTTCAGAGCCATACTTGACATTTGAGTTGAAGATTCTGAATATTGTGTAGGACTTGATTTCCCAATGCCATGAAAGCTGTTCATGTCTTTTCTATTCTTATTTTGTTATTTGCATAGCTAGGCGGGGTTGTCGCACGGAAGGTCCTGGGTTCGAGTCCTGGGTAAGCCACTCACGTCTGTTGTTTTTCTGTTGTCTAGTTTTCTACTTCTTTATTTCTTACGAGTGCCTGAAAACATACCTTTATGTTTGTCTAATATTTACCTACCCTTCCAACTTTGTACATTTTGCTGCCAAGATATATGTCTGATTCTACATATTTTAAGGATTTTTCTAAAAGTACAGTCTTGTTGTAGTTTCCTGCTTTTATTCCCACTATAATTGTCGTCTTTCTTTGTACCATCAGATCCACCAGTTGTGGCCTCTCATCCAGTGTTTTACTTTTGTCTTGGGAGCCGCGCTAGCGTAGTGGTTACAACACCGCTCTGGCGACCGGGTGATACAGGATCAAACCCGGGCGACGGCATTTGAGGATTTTTCGTCGACCGGGATTTGGACTGGATTAACTCGAGACCTGGCGAGAACATTTGAAGGAGTGTCGTCGACCAGGGACTGGCGGCTCCTGAGCCGACCCAGCTGCAATGGGTACCTCCGAAATCGGCGAGTATTTGCCTGAATGGCGAGGGACACCTGTCTCTGTACAAGAAATAAAGGGATACTCACGTAAAATCAATGTCAGGTTAGACATAAAAATAATAACCTGAGATTTCGCCTCGAGTATTAGCGGGCGAACGCAAAAAAAAAAAAAAAACAAAAAAAAACAAAAAAAAAAAAAAAAACTTTTGTCTTGACTAGTCCATATTTTAGATGAAGAATTAGCGGTGTGATGTTTTTACAGAATGGGGTAGTCAACCCATGCCCTACCCTTTTTTTAGTCGCATTTTACGAAATATATGGTAAGTTACAGTATTAGCATTCTTTGCTAATGATGATGTCTTGAAAGGCCAGTGCGCAAAGGAAACTTATTTCACAAGTTAGAAAGAAGCAATCCACTATTTTTGGGGCATGTTATGAGAAGAGAAAAGCTGGAAGATATCACAACAACAGGTAAGACTGAAGGAAAAAGAGATAGGAGAAAACAAAGAGAGCATTTACTGGACAGTTTGATATATGGCATGGAAAGAAGTCAACAGCAGAATTGATAAATAGTACTGGAGACAGGAAGTTGTGGAGAGACATGATCTCCTACGCCACTAGGCATGGTACGTGAAGAAGAAGAAGCTCCCCTTTCGATTCCGGATAACATGCGAGAGACATATATATATATATATATATATATATATATATATATATATATATATATATATATATATATATATATATATATATATATATATATATATATATATATATATATACTGAAGCACATTAAAAACGCACCACTATTATACTCGTATATACTGATGCCGAGAAGCTGGAAAAAAAGTGTGGGAATGGATTTTCCCCGTGTTTGTCATGAGGTAGAGAGCGAACGGCTGCTGGAATGGAAAGTGCACGATTCAACCCACGGGTTTGTGTACAGACTACATGAAAACAAGGAAAGTTACACGTGCAACACGATTCCCAACAGCTATGACCCTGAAAATGTGTACGCGTTGTGGCAGTATTCTCGGTATAAAAAGGCCCTTGAGACAAAACACCCAGTACATGTGCTTGAAATGCCACGACTATCTGAAAACGACCGCCAACGAGCCATTGGTATGTTGGAGACCGGAATGAGCTCGCGGGCCATTGCCAGAAGTATGAATTGCCACCACAGCACTATTGTACGTCTCAATGAACGTTATGGAACCACTGGCAGTGCCCGGGATAGACTTCGGAGTGGCCAACCACGAGTTACTACCCCTGCGAAAGATCGTCATATTGTGCTGAGTCACCTAAGGAATCGTTCTCTCCCGGCAAGTCAAACAGCAAGAGCAATAGTGGGTAGACGTGGGCAAGTCTCTCGAATGACAGTCATACGACGACTCAGAGATACAGGCCTTACTGCAAGACGACCTTTTGTTGGGCCAAACTTGACTCACAGACATCGTCAGCAGCGCCTGCAATGGGCAGAGCAACATGTCAGATGGACTAGACTGCAGTGGAATGCTGTCCTATTCACAGACGAGAGCAGATTCAAGATATCCTTTGCTGATGGACGTATGCGGATTTGGCGACGGTGTGGAAAGCGTTTTGCAGATTGCTGTGTTCGTCAGCACTGTAGTAAAATCTGCGAGAATAATCGCTAATTTCAGTAGGATTTTAGTCATAAAATGATAATAAATAACCTAGCCCGCATGTGTCTGACGGTTGGCATCTTCGACGCCAGCAACGCTGCCTTTTGTGCAGTGCTAACGCCTATAGAACGATTCCACGGTAAAAATCAAACACGCGTTTTAGTTTCGGTTTCGAAAACGTACTACTAACATTTAACATTTTGCCAGATCTGCTGCATACATTTGGCAGCCAAGACTTATAATTAACGATTTTGCGGAAGTATGCCGCCAAACTGCTATCTGAATTAACGTATTCTGTCAACTTTAACGCAAAATTTAGTAGTAATCCTTACATTTTTTGGTAGTGTTACACGATACAATACAAATTATTAACGCCAATTCTTAACCCGCCACGCCAACACCCCGCTTCGCTTGATAGTCCGCCATGCATATATACACGTTGCGACAAAGGCAACAGAAGCAAAACACGCAGACAATTTTATTGCCTCCTCGCGGTAATGTTTCTGACGTCACAAAAACAAGTTAGTTATTTGAAAAATACATGCTAGCGAGATGGCGAGAGGGGAAGATGGCCGTCTTGTGTAAAATATTTATTTGACGATGACCGGTGACAAAATTGAAAATCTAAAACCATAATGAAACTGAACATAAAAAAATTATGGTAGTATAGCTTAGAATTCACTGAGCAAGAATGTGTTTTAAATAATATGATAGTCCCAGTATTACCCAAATTGTTGAGAAAATACTAAATGTCTACGAACGCACGACCAGACAGACTGTTGTTCCTGCTTGTTTTTTTCTTAACGTTAGTGGGGACACCGGCTTAGAAGGGAGGCATTGAGGTAAATTCAAATTAGCTTGGGTAACAAGAGTATAGGAGGAGAGGGGAGCGGTAGGAAAATTGTTACCAAAAACTAACATCGTTTTGCATTGGCATAACTAAAGCCGACTGGCCAATCGACTACCAGACGCAGAGTATGTTTGGAATTATTTTTGTTTTTTAAAAACTGCATTTGAATTCTGGTAGTCCCAAGCTTTCGATTGGCCAGTGCTACTAAATATTAGCAAAAAGCTTTCACTATTCATTGCCAGTTGAACTGTATTTTTTATTCAGATACGCTGAGAACAGCTGTGATAAATTTAAAAAGTAAATTAAATAACTATATGAGTATTTCACAGTCTGGACGGAGCAGAAGAAACTGAGGCCATTTCTTTGCAAAGTCAGCGTCATTTGTTTATATTTCTTGATTTGTGGTAAGAATGCTTTATGAATTTAATATGTTTAATCCCATTACCAAAGTTAGATACTGCTATTGGGAAAAAGTGAAGGACGTGCCGGGAGAAGACATTGTTGAGTCCTCACGTTGAAATGTATCTAACTAATGTATGTTGTCATGATTATGTTTGAATATTATTGTATTAGAGTATATTAGTAAGCTTCCGTGTTCCATGAACACTGTTCAACATGCCTGAAGCATTTATATTTAAAAAGAAAAAGATGAGAAAAATATATAAAAGGAAATGTGGTTACCCCACATTATATTATTGAGGGAAACTATGTAAACGTACAGTGGCGTATCTGCCATAGGGACCTGAGGGGTGGTCACAGCAAGGTGGGAGTCATGAAAAATTAGGGGGTGAGTGCACCTGAAATGCACGCGAGGCTGACCCCATACCCACGTATGAAATTAAATAAAAGAATAAGTGATCAGATGTAAAAGGCCAGGGTGTCATTTTGTTGCAGAGGTTTCGTTTCCTGTTGCCAGCTGGTGACAGGAAACCTGAGGAGTGACGATAACGCCAAGAAGTCTCCTACACTTTACGTATGCTGTCAAGAGATAACAGCAGGAGCTTGGGCGTGTGACGTGATATCGATATTTTTGCAACTGCACAATATCTTATCTTTCAACAAGAAACCCCAGGTGATATGTTAAGGACCTGGGTACATCTGACAGTTTCGGTTTAAATAAACCTTGGTTTTTCAAGTCATACTCAGGACTTTTGTGGGGTATGATGACATTACAGCCCCTCATACACAGTGACTCTCCCTCTTAGAAGAATATAGTGTAAACTGTGAACATTCCAACAGGAAAGACATACATTAACATTGTAGTTATTTGGGCAGATTGTCCAAACAATTTTAGTTAATCTATTATGTAAACTATCTTGTCCTCATTTTCAAAGACCTGTCCAAACGATATGACTGGACAGGCAAAATAAATTGTAAAAAAAAAATTAATTTAAAGAAAAACTTAACCACAGGTTTTATTCACTTCCTCATAGAAACTTAAAGTGTTTTTGTGTTGTGTACCATCATTTCATTTCTCCCCTAGACACTAGGTACATCATACACCAGACACCAGAGCCGAAATAGTGACCGTGTGAGATCTAGGGAGGTAGCGTTAGGTTCCCTGCACATAATTCATCATCATCATTTATAGAGTCAGGGGCCTACATGTGCTTGACGTCACACGGTTAATACATACACGGATTTCATTCTTTTAGGATACCATCATAACCTCCCCAGCAAAATCTAACTTTGCTACAAGCACAACAGATTTGGAGGTGACAGTATTCACATTTGGGGAGGATTCAGTTTTCACCATCGCTTGCCTCTTCACGTCTTCCGTGGAAATGTTAATGCTGTGACATATCGAGATGAGGTTCTGGATGCATTGGTTGCTCCTGCGTTCACAAATTATCCAGACTTGCAGCTTCTCCAACAGGATAACGCACGTGCTCACACCGCATGCAATACGCAGCAATATCTACAGCAGCAGAACATTGTGACGATTGATTGGCCTGCCCTATAACCAGACATGTCCCCTACAGAACGTCTGTGGGACGAGCTTGGACGCATAGTCTACAGGCAAGGTTCTCCAGCTAATCTGCAACAGCTCGAAGCTGCTCTTACACGTGAATGGGACTTGATTCCCCGGAATTTCCTTCAGAGACTTGTGCGTTCCATGCGGAGCCGCTGCCAAGCTTGTTTGCAAGCACACGGTGGACATACCAGATACTGAGGATAGTGTGAATGAATTTTTTTATTGGTTGCATTTTTGGTTTTCTCCCTTGCCTGCACAGAATGCAATGCATTTCATAACAATCAAATGTACAAATTAATGACCAGCATGGATTCATAGGAAAATGAATAAAGATTCCAAATATGTAAACTTGTAAACACTTATATTTACATTTCACACTCTGTTCCTGGATTATACAGGTGGTGCGTTTTTAATGTGCTTCAATATATATATATATATATATATATATATATATATATATATATATATATATATATATATATATATATATATATATATATATATATATATATATATATATATATATATATATATATATATATATATATATATATATATATATATATATATATATATATATATGGGTTTAGCTCTAGTAAATACAGGAGTATTGTTTGGTTTATCTAATGTATATCTATAACTTCGGCTGTCAGAGGGTTTTTCCAAAGTGGGCGGGTTTATTGTTTGTGTTTTTCCACTGCAAAACATGCAGTAGAAATAATTCTTCCATGCAACTGATGTTTATATTTACTAATTCAGCACTCTATCTTGATTTCAAGCTACATTTATTTTGCTTTGTTATTTTATGTTTTTATTGTTCTGAAGTAAATGGTAAACAAAGTGTTCCGAAATGTGGACACACCCATTATTTATACAATTCCCAGTCCCAGGCATTCTCGATTGTCGATCCCCTGTGGATTCATAATATATCACACACAGAGACACACACCCATGCAGACATGCACATAGAGGGACACGCTCACACACACACCCATTTTTTACACACATCTACAAGCACATATAGTATATATTCTTGTATTCATAAATTATACTACATATATTCTTTTTTCGTTTGGTTGACGATATTCTCTCAAATATCTTCGCCAAGGCTCGAATTATTTCAGTCCAAGTCCAGATCGACGACATCCCTTCAAATGTTCTCGCCAGGGCTCGAACCTGGATCACCCGATCGCCAGCGCAGTGTGGTGACCATTACACCAGCGCGGCTCCCTATATACATATTGAAACCAATCATCACCATTTTTCTTTTCGCTCCTTTCGGAGTATGAAGTCACCACTGCAACTGATCCCCAAGCAGGAAGCCTGCAGTCACATGATCTTGCTGCGAAAGTTTCTGAGGCTATCTGATTTACATCATTAGCTTGCCAGTCACATGATCTTGCAGCGAAAGTTTCTGTGGCTATCTGATTTACATCATTAGCTTGCCAGTTACATGATCTTGCAGCGAAAGTTTCTGTGGCTATCTGATTTACATCATTAGCTTGCCAGTCACATGATCTTGCAGCGAAAGTTTCTGTGGCTATCTGATTTACATCATTAGCTTGCCAGTTACATGCACAACCTGCTATTAGTTGCCTTGTACGGTATGCCTGAAGGGACAGTAGCCATTTTCTTTCTTTATCTCTTCAGAACCCCACGGGAACTACTCCGGGCATTCACACCCAACATACATCAGTGAACGGAGTGGCATTTTTGCAACAACATACTTCTCTTCACGAAAAAACTGTTTTGGAGATGTCATGAACCTTGAGCTGACTACTGCCTTTATTAGAGGCATTAATGTAGAAGTCTGAAGGCCTAATCCATGATGACCCACGACGCCTGACCTGGCCAAAAGGTGCTGCGCTCAGGCAGAAGCTATGTGGCTGCCGCGCTGATCTGGAAAAGACTGTGGACTTCGTCCTGGCAATAAACCTGCAGATTTAGCATGACTATAAACTGAACGTAGAAGACGAAAAGGATGAAGGCGAACGAGGAAGAAGAAGAATATCTATTGAAATATATAAATCTTTACAAATGCACAGTCTTAAACAAACGCAAATCTGGTTTTTTTTTTTTTTTTTTTTTTTTTTTGTAAAATACAAAACGCATCATATTTAGGCAGGACACATCCACAACCTACGTACCCTGTAACGTAAAAAACCCTGTAAGAGGAATCGCTACACGTCGTATACATGCTAATACGTGCATGTATTAGCGTGCAGGCATGCATAATTCAGTTTAGAATACTTTGTTTTTCAAGTCTTCTATAAAGTCATGTGATCAGTGACCTATTTTAAAAGGATTTTAGGTCAGGGCTTTGACTTAAAGGATAGGAAATTCCCAACATCTTTTTTCTGACACAACACTAGTTCTCGACCGCTTTAATCTATTGATCAGTGGTTTTCAAATTTCTTACTAGCTTACCCTAAATCCGTAATTAAAATCGTCTTGCAGCCAGTATAAACTGGCCATAAACGGGATATTGATAACAAACCATTCTGTGATTCGGTTATTGTAGACTGGTTTATATTAAAGATAACACAAGTTGGGATTAAAGTGTTTTTAATACTTGTACCGTACTTTTACGCGGCCAGAAAAGGGAGCAAAGAAAATTAACACTGTAACCTACCAAGCTTGTCGTAAAAAGCGACTGAGGAATGTTGGGCGTGGGACGGGCTAGCCCATCTGTAGACACTTTAAGGCACAAAAACAGCAACAAACAACATAATCGTGAGATGAGAAGAAGACGCTGGTGATGGATTGGAAAGCCATTGAGGAAAGCTGTTGATAGCATTAACAGGCCAGTCCTTGATTTGAAATGCCAAGATCATTAGACGTAGATTCAGACCGAAGAACACACGGAGAAGATACCTAGAGAGAGAAACAACAACTAATGATGAAGATATGGAAAAACCTTAAGCTGATGGCAGACGACAGGAGGGACTTGCCGTATGTTTGTTGAAGGCCTATGATGTCACATGACAGGAGGACTTGGCGTGTGTTTGATGAAGGCTTATGATGTCACATGACAGGAGGACTTGGCGTGTGTTTGTTGAAGGCCTATGATGTCACATCTTCTTCTTCCTCTTCCTCGTTCGCCCTGAAAAGGACGGTGGTTGCGTTGTGTCTGTTTACGCCGTAGCTGTGATATCTGCACCTTTCGGTCGACACATCCGACTTCTGCACGGCATTTTTTGGGACCGGGTTTGCCTTCCATCTTCGATCCGTACTCGCTCAGCCAGACTGCACTGCTGCAGACTGTTTCCAGGACCATGTGGTGATGTGGGATGTTATAAATATTTATAGGGGACTTAGTGTACTGACTGAGATCAGCTGTGAAGGTATCTATATCTAATAAGAGTAGTGTATTATAGATAACCTTACTTGCTGCCACATATATATATATCTCAGTCAGAATTATTCTGGAATAGTGTGATGACTACGTTGTATGTCTAGGGTATGTGTATGATGAAGTGTAAGTCTTAACAACAACAGACAGGTAAACAATTTAATTTATTCCACCACACTTGACAACACTGTGACACTCACATACATAAAACACTCTACAAGGATATCTTAAAAGAGTCACTGATAACTTTTCAAATAACAATATGTATTCATTGCTGTCATGAATGAAAATGTGTCCTGATTCAAATACAAATGGAACCAGGAATCACAATCAATTTTAATTACAAGTTATATGTACAGAATTTCTCAATATGAATATTGTAGTGACATATATTATTAAAAGTATCCTATGTGTGTCAGTTGTGTAGTAGTAATATGAGGTAATACTGGTTTTGTTTTGTTCAAGCTCTGTTGGTATTTGTCATCATGACTACAATAGTTTGTCTTTATTGGAACTAGTATTGGAGATGTTCTCAGTTCCTGATATTAAAACAATTTACTTCCCCTCTTAAGTTTATGTTACAATGTTATTTTAAGATGGGGGTACATAATTTTGAGCTCAGCTGGCCACATCAGCTTATCTTGCGTGATGGCGGCAGGAAAAGACTCCTCTGCTCGATTTCTCCCCTGGGCTCTGGAGACACCTCACTGATAGCTAAATGGACCAAGGAGTATGCTGTCCGACTCTGGATTCAGCAAAGCTCTGACCAGGTGCTGCTCAATACCATCAAGACCACGGTCCCTGAAAACAAGAAGGATGTACCTTCTACTTCATAACTAATTGATACTCTAGTTCTACACTGAGCACAATACATCACAAACATTGAGTTCAGAGCGTTAGGCCAACTGTCAGCTTCATCTGAAATACTTTATACCAGTATTAACCTCCTTAATGGTTACTACGCCTCTGCACTTCCAGCATTATTTCTTTCTAGTCAATCATCTAGGTGTCAGTGTACTGTTTGGCCATTCCATGCCGTTTTACTTTCCTCCGACACCTTCTGTTCAGGCTGGAGCATTATAGGCTTTACATCATGTTTGCTACTGAACTACCATATATACAGGCATAAATTAACAATTCACATTCAATTTTCATTAAAAGATACTGAATGTTTCAAGCTTACCACAATTCATAGAATAAACACAGATACGTTGACTAGCAATGAATTCTGGCACAATTACTGGCACAAATTCCCATCTGCTTATGTTCCAGGCTTTTATTTAGCAAAAATATGAGCTGGCTTCAACGCACTGTTGCTTTATCAAGCTTATTTGAACTAGTGGTCTCGAACTAACGCTCCTAAGTGATTATATCAGCGAGTCTGGCCAATGGAGCCACGTTTCGACAAGTGTTTGAAAAAATTTTACCTTCCTACGTCTCCCCTAACAACCAAGGATAGCATTTATAGTCCGACTAATCGTGTGTAGCCTTACATATCATTCCAGCCAATCAGTTCAAATGTAACTTGTGGCCCATTTCCCGTACAATGGTCGTTTAAAAAATCTACCACTGAGCGATTCTGATTTTGGGTGTTGTCTGACAGCACCATCATTTTATTTTGGCTATAACTTGTTAATTCCTAGACTATTTGCGTAACGTTTTACATATTCTTTGTCAGCAAGCCCTAAGGAACCCAAATATACAAATTTAAAAGAGCTAAGTGGCTGCGTTCAAAATATGCAATTTCTTCTACCTCCTGTTTCGAAGATGTGCTGTCTGGGTACTGTAATGTTTTCAAACGTAAACCCATCTAATGTTATCTTTTCTAATAAGCGTTTTTCGTGATTTTAAAACCTAACTCTGGGAAGGTTAGTGTTTTTATCACTGTCCGTCCGAAAAAGTTAGTGCATGTGGCCTTACACGCGTGATAGTAGTAATTGTGTATCGCGTTACGCTTGTTGCAAGCGTTCCTGATTTTCAGCCCTCCCTCTCTCTTTATCCTTTAGTCCATCTGTCTTTAGTTACGCCGTGTATAAAATGGAATGAATGAAATATTAAAATTAGGTCATTGATCAGCTTGGTATCTCAATGTTTTTGCAAGAAATACAGCACACGTTTTAATGTGTTGTGGAAACGCTTGTATTTATGCAGTGGCTTATATTTAACGTGGAAACGTTACAATTTGCAGACGAAGCATAAAACAAAGGGGATTTCGAGTACATTCTTTGTGACAGCACTGTTATTTTACCATTGCTCTTTTCTTTATTAGAATTTATTTGTTAGGCTTTATATTTACCTGATAATTTATATATGTGGATTAGAATATTTCACGACAGACCACCACGTGGAGGTGGAGTACGGTCTTGACCAGCTCTGGTTCGCTGATCCTGATGCAAGCAGTCAAGCTATGGGTCGCTGACTGCATTCTCTATTGCTGCATCTTTGGGTCCCTGATGTCACATGACAGGAGGACTTGGCGTGTGTTTGTTGAAGGCCTATGATGTCACATGACAGGAGGACTTGGCGTGTGTTTGTTAAAGGCTTATGATGTCACATGACAGGAGGACTTGGCGTGTGTTTGTTGAAGACCTATGATGTCACATGACAGGAGGACTTGGCGTGTGTTTGTTGAAGGCCTTTGATGTCACATGACAGGAGGACTTGGCGTGTGTTTGTTGAAGGCTCATGCTCCTTTAGAAGCTAAATGATTTTTTTGTAAATTTTGACACATAAAATATACATACAAGAATATCCTGCATATCTTTATTGTATACAATGTTGTTATTACATTGTTATGCTTCCTTCTTCGCAAGATTCCTAGTAGTGAACGCGGATCTGTCATGAATGTATTTACGTACATCTTATCTGTGTTGTGAAATTCAGTGGTACTCAATGGTACAGTAAAGTTGCCTGTCACTAAGAATACTCCGTCTAAACCTCATACATGTGCTAACTGATCTTCCATTGAATCATCTATATCCGGGAGCAAGATGTAGTAACAAACTGACCAACTTTCATACACTAGCTAACTGATTATTCCCATCGAATCCTCCGTACCAAAGAACAAGATGTCATACCAAACTAAGACCACCTTCATACACTAGCTAACTGATTATTCCCATCGAATCCTTCGTTCCAAAGAGCAAGATGTAATACCAAACTATGACCAACCTACACACACCAGCTAAATGATTATTCCCATCGAATCCTCCGTACCAAAGAGCAAGATGTCATACCAAACTAAGACCGCCTTCATACAGTCGCTACTTGATTATTCCCATCGAATCCTTTGTTCCAAAGAGAAAGATGTAATACCAAACTATGACCATCCTACATACACTCGCTACCTGATTATTCCCATCGAATTCTCCGTACCAATGAGCAAGATGTAAAAACAAATGAGAGCAAGACAACAACCAATACAGCGTCTGGTTGGCTAAGCGAAAGGTTAGAGCGCTTTCCTCTCACGGCACTGTTAACTAGTTCCGGAATCAAAACCTGGTGGAATCACAATCCACTTTATCCAGGTGTAAATAGGTACCTGGCTCAACTAGTGAGTTTGGGAAGACAATGACAGCGAGGACGGGAACAGGTCATGCCACCTGATAAAAAGCTGGATCTAGTATAATGGTCTCTAACACTTTGCTCCCCCAAAGGCAGTTTCTGCTATGGGATTACCTTTACCTGTTAACAACCAATGCAGCTGTAGAATAGAGATAGGAGGTGGAGATGGTTAGGTCACATCCATAGGAAAGAACATGTAATGGAACATGCCTTTGACAAGAAACCCACAGGAAAGAGAAAAGTGGAGAGACCAAGGACAGTTTGGAGAAGAACATTGGAAGGCAAAGCCAAGGTAGGAATGATCTGTTGGGCAGAGCTGCAAAAAATGGCTGTGACGTACGTCTAAGTATGACAAATGAATTTCCCTGACTCGATGGATGATAACAGAATATTGGCCTCTCATAACTTTAGAACCCCTGATCATCTGTTGTAACTTTTACCGGCATGCAGCTTTTCCACGAGAACAGCGGTACCATCAAAGAACAGGCTGATCTTCAGAATTCAACGTGGAGCGGCCGCGATCTAAAGAATCAGGAACTTTCAGCCCACAGAGTTAGCTTCTCGGGAAATTTTCGCACTCTTATGCGAGCAGCCTGAGACGGAAGGAAATCGGTAGACCGGGGAAATCGTAGGAATTGCAGCGATTAACACCACGGCGAGGTATCTCGAATTTTGCTCAAGTTCAAGAAAGGTGCGAAAATTTAACACGCCCTATTCAAGTTACATTCGATAAGTATAAATAGAGAACTCCGATAAACTGCATTTTATCGTTCGCTCTGACAGAATCCTAGTTGCACTAGCATAGTCGGATTCCTGGTGGATTTCATCTACCTTCGTGACTATTGGAGTGTATTCTTTCTGTGCAGACGGTAATTTATACATTAGCTTCGAATGATCAGTGGTCGAGTTATTTCAATTGATTTCAATGGATTGTGGTGTAAATTTAACCTTATTAAATAAACCCATTTCCAAAGTTCTAGTGCAAACTAATGTTACAGCTAAAAGTATTTCCTAATACAATTGACGAGTAAATTTATTTTGCAGACGTTAAAGAGAATTATAACTTTAATACAGTTTAGTTCTGTATAGATAGATGTGCTTTTAATTGTTTTAACTCACGGGAAGTTTTCCCGATTTGTTAATTGACGACGCTAATAAGTAAATAGGCTAACTGTAATTTATCGCGTCAGATTATAATATGATTTGTAATGCATTTCTTGTTTTGATTATCTTTCATTCAGAACGATCATTCAACCTGCATCCCAGCAATTATTAATTATATACAGAGTTCTGCCAAACTCAATTCGATAACTCCAGTAACATATGAACTTTTTAAAGCTAAACTTGTGGCGACCTGTAATGGGCCCCGCTCCTCTGAACGTAACTGAGAATAAAGCCATTCAAGAAACACTTTAAAAATACTAGTTCATATAGAGTCCTTAAAGAAAACTGGAAGCAGAACATATTTTATTCACTGCCCCTATTTGTGAAGAAAAAGCATCGATCTACTTGAACACTGTCTGTCACGTATATTCAGTGGATTTTACCCCTCCCCCCGAAGAAGAACTTACCTCAGTGTTTTCTTAACTTGTGACATTACGGGAAAAGGAAGTTATCTCCACCAGCTGTGCCAATTTTAGGAACCACACCATACCTCACGCTTAGCCAAGTGCCTGTGCCTTTCTTTAGGAACTTTATCTAATAAACAAACAGTACCGTTAAACTTCAACGTCCAGCGATTTCGGGACACTTTGTTAACTTCAACAACTCGCAAATCTGGGGCTGTACACGGAAGAAAATACTTTTACCTAAGCCAAGGTTTAGTGCTGTTTTTTGATGTATTTCCTATGAAGTGCCAGAATTCACCTTTCGGTAAGTCTGCGTGTGTGTTTGTGGGGATGGCCAGCCCTAGTGTGTTTTTTTTTAATGAAAGGAGATTTATCTTTTCTTTACCTTTTTAATTAGTTCGACCTTGTACTAAGGTGCATTGTTGTTGATTTAAAGGGAGACAATTGAGAACCCTAGCTTTTCCTCTACCCCCCCCCCCCCCCCTTTACCGTAACCCCTTGCCTCAGAGTAATAAATTTACCAGTGGGTTAAATTGCCTATCTCTGATCACCCCCCCCCCCCCTTTCTTGTCTTTGGGACCGGGTTTTGTCTGTTAGTAAATATAAACGGGAAACGGTGGATGGGATATTTCTCCTCAAAACCCCTCTTCCCTAGTTATCTTTGTATTCTGTAACCTTTGATTTTTGACTGTAAATGTACAATTATGTGTGAGTCCTTTATAATAATAAAGGTATTAATCATTAATTGTGTTGGTTGTCGGTTGGCCTAAAACTCCAAACATTTCCATCTGTGTAGGTTGTATTCATGTACGTTGAGCGACAGAATCACCAAATCGGTGAGCGCGTTGAGCGACTGGAACTGACAAACAATTGTTTGTGCAGAAGAGAGATAGGAGTAGTCTGTGAGAAAACAGATATTGTCGTAATAAGAGACTGTCCTTGCTCCTTCCCAGCGCTTGTGAATCTACTACCTCATTCTCCTAAATCCTTATTCTCACAGAGCCTTCAATATCACTTTACACTCTAAAGGGACCAATATTCATCAGCACCCTCTCAGATAAAAATTACGACAATGGCCCGAAATCGAAATACGTGTTGAGCAGCCGGGCAGTCACGTGCTCCTTCTGGAACGACAAGGAATTATTATGATGATGATGATGATGATGATGATAATAATGATGAACTATTTTATTACAGCGCTTGTTTAGAAGTAATATTTGTTGTCTGAAAACTTTTTTTTTTAAATGAGCTTCGAATCATGTGAATCAGAAACAGGGACTAGGAAAACAGTAAGGATTACTGACTGCACCATTACATCCACTAACAAATTACAAACAAATAAATAAATAAATGAAAAACTTTGAGGTAGATACGATATAAGCAAGAGATAAACTTTCACCGAGATAATAGTAAAAACGATGATGTAGAAAGACAATAACTATTGATGTGGAACTGATGACAAAAACTAGCCAGTGGAAAAAAATGAGCAAAGACGCTATAGATGGATAGGACATACACTGAGGAAACCTGCTGAAAACATTACCAGGCAGTCTTTGTTCTGAAGTGCTCAGGTTAAGAGAGTTAGACGACGACCACAGAACACATGGAGACAGACATAACGGGGATGAAGAAGACACAGAAAGACCTTGAGCGGATGGCACAGGACAGGAATACGGGGCATGAGTTTGTTGAAGGTCTATGATCCTTGGGGAGCTAAAGAGGGATGAATGAATGGATGAATTAGCCCCATCAAAATTATATCTATCATCAATGTTTTCATCATATTCTTTCAGAATAAATGAACGAACGAACGAACTTTATTTTCAAAGGGTTGAGAACTGGGCACGCAGGCCCGTCTGACATTCTGCCCTTCCTTTCTCGCGTCTTTTATACTGATTTCATTTATTCTCACATGCATTTGACCCATCAATGTAAAGGAATTCAATGTTGTAAAGGTAAAATACTCGTAATACTCACATTCACAGTATCTAATTATAAACATGAAATAAAATATGTTGAAAAGTACAAAATAAGTATCACCATAAAATAAAATATGTTGAAAAAGTACAAACTAAGTATCACCATGAAATAAAATATGTTGAAAAGTACAAACATCATCATTAACCCTACATTCGATATTATATCATTTGCTTGGAAAAATAATCACATTAGGGGGCAGATAATCAGAACTCATAAAGTAATCGAAAAGTCTACAATTGTATGAATATGGACTGAGGTTGTTATTTTGTAGATAATGTGGAAGATAGTTCCAAAGATGAGCAGCAGAGTGAGCTAAGCTTTTCTTGAATGTCAGGCCTAGGCGTGGGCACTTGTATTTTGTTAAGGCGTTGACTGCGTCTTTTATTGTATTTGAACATTGGCCACAGATACGTTGGAGCATTATGTGACAGGATTTTGTGAACAAATTTAGCTTTGTTGAACAGAACGCGCTTTCTTAGAAGCAGTATTTTGAAATCTTTATATAGATCTACACACTGTGTTTGGCAGTTGTCAGAAACTAGACGCACTGCACGCTTTTGTAGTGAATGGAGTCCTTTTGTGTTGGACATAGAGCAACCATCTCAGATTGTGGAGCAATAGTCAAGGTTTGTTTGTATGTGAGATATATAGAACAATTTTCGTGCTTCTTCATCTAGGAAATGTTTGATTTTAGCTAACTTGTAAACTTTCTGTGCCGTTTGCTTGGTCAGTGCATGTACATGTGAGTTCCAATTTAGATTCTGGTCAACGACTATTCCTAGAGTTTTATGTTCATTAACGTTTTCAGTTGGTGAGGTACCAATGTAGGTCTGACATGTTGTTTTCTCTGAATTTTTTAATTTTTATTTAGTTGATATTAACATGCATTTTGTTTTAATTATATTTATTAGCATGCGATTTCCGATGCTCCACTTAATAAGATTATCTGTATCTTTTTGTAACGATAGTTCGAGGGTGTTGCAACTTGTATCACTCGTGTAGACAATACAGTCATCAGCAAATAGGTCACAGGATGCGTGCTCGACGTGTCGTGGAAGGTCATTAATGTATATGGCAAAAAGTAGAGGCCCAAGAATAGAACCATGCGGAACGCCGGTATTTATTACGGTTGGGTTTGAACAAGAGTTATTGTAAGAAACTACATGTTTTCTGTCTGACAGGAATGATTTAATTATCGTCACTAGTTGAAGGTTTACTTTTTATCTTTCTAGTTTTCTAATTAAAATAGCGTGATCTATCATATCAAATGCTTTTTTAAAGTCTACAAAAACTGCCCCACATATGTTATCGTTATTATTATTTAAGTGCCAGTTGTCAATCATCTTAGTTAGAGCTGTGTGACATGAATGTTTAGGTCTAAACTCCGACTGACTATCAATTAGCATGCCGTTGTTAATTAGGTGTTGTAGTGTTATTTTATGTATGTGTTTTTCTAGTGGTTTGGATAGCGATGATATTAAGGAGATTGACCTATAGTTACCAAGGTTATTATTGTCGGAAGAGCCAGGTTACGACAATCAACAAGGTCAGAATTTTTAATGAACATTACAAAACAGCCGTTTTGATCTCAACACTAATTTTGTAGGCTAATTTCGTAGGGAAGTCATTTGTTTCGTCAGTTTTGCAAGTTCCGCCAATTTTGTGCGGACACGCCCTGCCGTTTGTGGAATTTCTGGCTTGGGTTTTTTTCAGACAAAACTACAGATTGTTTTGAATTCACTTCTTGCTGTTAATGTCGGTGACTGCCAGTGACTCAAATCTGCATCGTCAGAAACGAAAATTATGCAGCGTCACTGTGTAGGTCTACGCCCCCAGTTGCACATAAATGTAGACTTTATGTGCAGAAGGCCACCAACGCAGAAGTAATACACCTCCCTCTATTTGAATGTGCAGCGTTCAAGTGCAGTGGTTTTTAGTGCAGCCAGTACAGTGTCTACGTCATATTCCAAAGCATCAATAGATATAAAATACCTTTACAGGTGTCATAGGTAAGGCCCAAATCCTTAAAATAGGTATGAATTACGTATTACCTTTTTAGGGCCGAAGAAAGAAGGTTAGATCAAAATTGGCTGGATGGAAGAAGAATGGATTAAAATAAGACATAGATTTTCGTAGTTGTACCTCACTTTTGTGTAATTATGTTATAAATAGTTATTTTTTTTTTAAATATATAAATGAATATCATTGAGTTACTGTATAGTAAAACCATTAAGTTGTCACATTTTTTTCTTCAAAATTCGCTATTTTGTTTTTTAATGTCTAAAAATATGTGTAAATAAGGAAAGGGGGGGGGGGGGGGATTCATTCTGATGTATCGTCCCTCCCTTGGACAATTCCTAGATTCGCCAGTGCATACATAATAATAATAATAATAGCCCCTTCAGTCATAACTAACTATGTGAAAGCGCCCCTGAGGTGACAGTCCTCGGCTGCTTATTTTCCTGCCGTTCCTTTCGACGTTTTCTCCTCTCCTCTACTTGCTGTGTGAGCTTCTTTTCGCCCAATCTGAGGTGGCGCCGTAGATAGCATCGCCACTTGGTGCGATCGGCAACTTCATCCTCCCAGGTTGCTTGATTTATGTCTGTCGTAAATTTATTTTGAGAGAAAAGAGTCTTAGAAATAGTGGTCCGGTTTAGAGTGGAAAATGATGATGGAAAGCTCAGTGATAGAATATGTAGAGATTAAATAGTTGCTTCACAGCGTGCTGGAGGAGAGTAAAGACAGACTTATTTACGACAAATCGTTTCTCTCAATCTTCTCTTCCGCTCTCCTGGTCAAACAATTATTTGCCAGTTTTCCAGACACACCTCTGCGCGCACACCGATTTGGTGTTTTCAAACACACAGACGACGTAGATACAAACTATATTAAACGAATAGGGGAAAAGTTGGGCTTTGGGTATCTCCAACACAGTACTCAATGAGTTTATGTGATTTTATTCACCTTAAACATCAATCACTAACAAATATCAGGTATTACATAAATTATCATAAGTACACAAATGCAAATAACAAGTTTGGGAGGGGTGAAGAAGATTGGTATCGACTAAGCCCTTCCCGCTTGTTAGACAAAGATAAACCCAGTCCAGAGATAGATAATATCAGGAACTTGGATACGTTAACCTAACAGTGAAGTTAATTGCTCTGATAAGAGGTGTTACAAAGTTAGGTATAGGTGATAGAAAAAACCTGTTCTTCCCAACTGTTCTCCCCTTTACTAAGCAAATGGAAAGGAGGGGGGGGGTTTAAACAGAGTTAACCAATTATCAACTCCCCCTTTAAGGAACAATGCAGGGAATACAGAAAAATTATATTACTAGGCAAGAAAGTTAACAACAGGGTTACAAAAGAAAAAGATTAAATTTCCTGTCATTCATGCACACGCGTGAGGATCCACACTCATATATTCACACACTTACCGAATGCAGCCTCATACGATCCATAAAAGTATATAAAAACAGCAAGTATTCTCTTGACATGTGAACTGTCTAGTCCTTCGATGTCCCGCCCCAGATGTTTGCGAGGTTTTGCTGGTAACAAATATTCTCACTTATCGCAAGACTTGAAGACTAAGAGTTCTCGTGTTTTTTATTATATAAAAAAAGGAGTCTATGGGATGGCACTGACACAGTTCGGCACAGGGGTGAAAATGAAGTGGTCTCTTTTAATCTTCCGCTATGGTAAAATTCCTTCAATGCGTGATGATAGTAACTGACCGGAAAGTTTTATTAAATCCAATTGAGGAAAAACTAGGCTCAGTCACAGTCAGGAAAATATGTACTCTCTCACAGTAAACAGTAAATATAATATCGCTACTGGCGATGATTACCTTCCAGTTTATCTTACAGGTTTGTAATGGTAATTTGATGATTGTTCTTTACAATGTTCTTGGGTGGGCTTTATTTCATTTAATTATGACAGCTAGGTCGCAAAGGACCGCCACAAGATTATATTTAAAAGAAATGTTTCTTCAATATGACTGGAAGTTTATAGGATGATTTCTTTATTTCTTTCTTTATTTAGCTGGGACCGCAGGTTACGATCACTCTGTGTGAAAGAAAAAAGACATGTAACATACCGAAAAATCAAGCGCGATAAATTTCCCGTTAAGACTATAATACACTCGAGTATTTAATTATGTATTTAATAAACACTGCGCGAATTCTAGTGGTTAAAAACACACATCTATAAAACTAGGACTTAACTGAATTTATTAATTATAAATTCCTTCGCGACTTTAAAAGTTAATTTAAGCATCTATTATCTTTTGAAATAATATAATAGATAGATCATTATATTTACAACTGGAACTATTGAGATGGTTTAATTTAATAGATTTAAATTAACACAAAATCCATTGAAATAGAATGACTGAACTAGACCACTGATCACTTTACACAATATATTACCGCTTTGCACAGAATAGAAATCACTGCAAATATATATATATAAAATCCAGGGGAAAATCTATAACAAGATTTCAATAAAGCTAGTGCTTCTGTAAAGGTCTGGCCAGCGAGTGATAAAGTGTCTATTCTTCATGGTCTATTTATCTAAAATGGAATGTAAGTTGAGTGGGACATGAGGAACTTGACAGTTTTTTTCATCTCAGGGACTTTTGGGGATCTGACCGCCAAATCAAGGGAAGAAGCCGCCCCCTGGTCTTCGTATCTCCACTCGCTGCTGCCCGTTTCGGCTTTCCCCGTTCGCTTTCTGCGCGATCGGTTCTTCGGTTGACACCGAGACGCGAAAATAGCGGCAAGAAACTGCGTCTCGTATCAGGGACCACTACTGTCTTTGATAGCGCCGATAGTCTCCCCTGAAATCCCTCAGTCTGTCTCTTTGATCGTGGTCGCACTATCTGTTTGATTCTGGCGACGCCCCCCACTGGCCAAGTTAATGAAAATAACTGCCTATGATTGTTCAAGAGATGTTAGTGGGCGTGATTTAATCTCTCCTTAAATCAATGCGATGACCAGAATGAACGATAGGTAAACTTTCCGCATATCAATCAGCAAACGTGTTTGCCCTCTGTGTGGAACAGTTGCATAGCTAATGAATCCACGTGAAAGAAGTCCCGTTTTACAAGAATTACAACAAAGTTCAGGGTCAGCCGAGTTCGTCCATCACAATGTCCAGTGTCTCATCTGCACACTTCTTTGAATCTCAGCTGCGGTCGCCCAACTGTTCTTTTGCCATCTGCCTGTTGGCCGTAGAAGATATCTTTCAGGATGCGACCATCTTCCATGCGGCGGACCTGGCCAAGCCAGCGTAGTCTGCGTTGCCTAATATAGTGCATACAACTCACATTTTATTTATCAAAATAAAATAAATGTTCTTTGTAAAAGCGACGTGGGGGGGGGGGGGGGGAAGTTGCTTTAGCAAACGGGTTCATAACCTGTCGTGTGCCATGGACCCCTCTGACTGTTCGGTGAAGGCTACAGACTCAGTGATTGTCCTGCAAAGGATATAGAATCCTTCTTAGAAAAAAAAATTTACATCGACGCATAGTTAAAATTGTTGCATATAGATAATATATTTTATTAAAAAGAAAAATAGTTAAACTCACATCTGGTCATAGTGAAATAAAAAAAAAATAATGTGCAAAAAGAAATTTCTTTAAACGCAAACATCTGTTATAATTTTTCGAGTAAAAATTTTGGTGAAAATAAAATGCAAATTTCTAGGTTATGTACACGGACACCACCACCCCCCCACCCCCCTGTTTTTCCCCACTTAGAACCCGTTCATGCACCCACAGGGGCCCGTGGATCCCAAATTAAGAAACATTGCTTTAGCAGGACTGTCATCGTCGGCGCTTCCCTTGTTGATCCCCATGGACCAGTGCCGTCTTAAGGCATGGGCACATGGGCATGCCCCCACGATTCTAGGGGCCCCATGCTGGGATGCTGCCATATTGTTCATAAGACATCATTTTTATTCCCGTGGGTAGGAAGGGCTGGTAGGGGGCCCAGTGCATTGCTTTGCCCAGGGGCACAACCTCATTTTCATTGCCTTTTACGACATGTCTTAATGAGCAGTAGTCCATTTTTTTTTTTTGTCTTCTCAGAAAGCACGAGACGACGCACCATACACTCTTTAGCAGGACTTTGGCTTCATAAGAAATTGTATCAGAGAACTGTAGGGGAGATGCCTCGTGAGTTCCCACGAGTCTCTGAAGAAACAATGTAAGGTTAGCACTACTGCACCATCAGGCATGTCGCACGAGGCGACTATTATGAGATTGTGCATGGGGCTGGTAACCTCATCATGTAAAACAAATTGCCACAGAAACTGACTGGTGCAGACTTCCGTCAAAAGGATCCGCTGTAGTTGTTTCATACTCCGTGAGTAGCGCAAAGGAAAATGATCATACATACATACATACATACATACATACATACATACATACATACATACATACATACATACATACATACATACATACATACATACATACATACATACATACATACATACATACATACATACATACATACATACATACATACATACATACATACATACATACATACATACATACATACATACATACATACATACATACATACATACATACATACATACATACATACATACATACATACTGTCGTGGAACGACTTCTCACCGATTCTTTTCTTCTGTCTATTATTTTATATCTCTACTAAAATCTCTCGCTAGATTGTAAAATAATTCCCTTCAGTTGACTTTTTCATTCTTATAATGAAAAAGTCTCTCTCTCTCTCTCTCGCTAGTCTTAGATTTAACAGTATTTTACTAGCTCAGGATTCTCGGTCCAAGGTAATAAATTATTCACTTCGCCAGCAAAAGTCGAAGGTGGAACACGGTACAACGATTCGAACAGGAAGTCGACCGTCTTTGTTGTTCACGAACTGGACGCATGTAAAACAGCCGGAAACGATGGACGCTAGTGCGAGTTGAAATGAAGGTAACTTTATACCCCTGGGACCAGAACAGAATTTGCACACAACCCACCCCTGCCCGGAACAGATCCTGGAATATTGGAGGGAATTTTCTGCATTCTTCTTGTAACCATCATTCGGAGCAGACTCTGGGCCCAAGTGGGCATTTCATGTTGCGAAATAGTTGTAGTGAATTCGTTGAGCGAAGTAAGTAGATCTAACTAATAATGCTGATTTTATAACATGAATAATCATATGTTTATCAACAGCTTGCTATTGCAGTAACTTTTTGTAAAGTTTAAATGCATTTCCATTTTCAGTGACAATAATTGTTATTTGCATATTTACAGATCACTCAAACTAATGTATGAGTTGCTGAGGTCATAGACCTAATTAACTCCTGATCTTTATCTCACAGCCTGGCAGAAATAAGACAGGGTTAAAATAATTGATGTACATTATTGTTGTTACTTTGGAATTTGCATATTGATCCAAGAAAAATAGAAGTGTATTAGTGGTTCTTCTATTTTCTATTTCTTGTAAGGCTTCTGTGTTCTCTGTCAAGACTACAAACTTGATAACAGTGTTCTCAATCACTTCTCACTTTGTCACATAAGGGACATTAATGTGTTTTTCATTATGGAAGGTTCTTTACATGTATTTAATGCAATCCTATGCATATACCATGTTGTATGATTGAAGAACTATTTTATGTATGATTGAAGAACTATTTTATTATCAGTTATATGAATGTTATTTTCTGTTCTACAGGAACCAGGACTTTAAGAATGTTTGCAATTATTTAGCTATTAATGAATTTACCACTTGACTGACAAAATGTAAGTCAGTAGTTCTCAAGCCTTGAGACCATGACTACCCTCCAAATGATTTACTGCTCGAGTAAGCAAGAATGTAAATCATTGGTTCTCAGACCTTGGCAGCAATGACCCCCCACCAAGTTAAAGCAGCATAGGAAACTATTACCCGGTGGTTCTCAAACCATTTGTTGACAGTGACCCCAAAATTAAAATACTGCTCTATGGGCACTAGGTGAACCAGTGGTTCTCAACCATTTGATGACCCCAGCCCCTACCTCACAGTTTGTGAAACTCATTGCCACATGGGGAAAACCACTGCTGTAAATAAGCAGACAGCCAGATAGAGACTGAGAACTCAAGATACACTATAATGTCAGTTAAGAAGTGGTAGTTCATATCTAATAGATAACACAGTTACTAAATAGTAGTTAACCTTGTGTTAATTTAATTTCTGATGGACGCTTACCGGCCATCAGACTTAGGAGATGACTGCTCTTGAAACCACTAATGGGATTTCAATTGTTTCCAGTCCACCCAGGTTGCGGTTGCAAAGATACTAAACCAGGTTGCGGTTACCAGATACTAACCCAGGTTGCGGTTACCAGATACTAAACCAGGTTGCGGTTACCAGATACCTAAACCAGGTCCAGGGTACAAGTCCATGGTACCAAGATTACCCTTACCCAACCTTATCCTATCACCCAGTAACCATCCCACACATCCCATAAACAGAAGAGGCATTCAGCAGAGGTGACTTACCCCATCCTTATCTGTGATGTGCACTGAGTCCAGGGAAGCAGACTCTGACACCCTCTGAACCCATTAACTGTTATAAGACCAACCTACTGGGGCAGACCAAACCAAGAGAGTTCGAACCAAAATCATCTCCGCAGCTACTACAGTCCTTGAGGAGATGAGTATTAACACCTACCAGCAACACTACCATAGAAAAGATCTCTGGTCCAAGTGATGACCACACTAGTTGATTTTTTTTTAATAAACAGTAGAGCTAAACTATTTTTCATATTTATATGTATAATAACAAATGTAAGATTCTATACCCTTTTATCCAACTTTACATAACAGAGTCTGTTGTTATTTTTCTTGTTAACTTTATTTGGGTTGTATTTTGTTTTAAATATAATTCTACACCCTGGGGGCTCGGCCATAATTCAATTAACTTCTATTGGGTCGGGATATTTTAATTGTGGCTGGACACCAAATCTCTTTCTCAACCTTGTGTGTTTTACACAGTCCTTTTGTAGGATCCCTGAGGAAGAATTTATCGTCCAGAAAATATCTTGTTTAGGTACCAGAATTCTCTTTTAAGTAATTTCTAGTACACTATTTCCCGAGGAGAGGCAGTTCTATTATAAACTCGGAAGCTATCAATAAGACATTATTATCTTTATTCTTCCATTCCATCCAAGCTGTCCTATCTCCGTCAAAACGCCCTCGCGACAACTGGGACGCTCGTGTCCGGGATTAACTCTTATTTCATATTTAGACACTTGTCTGAGATATGAAAACTCTTTATCTTTCCTAGACCACTACTGCTGTAGGTACTTGTCACTTATTGGTGTCCAAGTCTAGGATTAGATTAAAGAGGGGACATATAAATTACCCTAGACTATAATACATATACATTTTTGCAAGAAAAACAGATTTTAAGTTTTTTTATGAGAACTCTTCTTGGTGGTACTGCTGGAAATTGGTTACCTATTGTTAACTAATTTTTAATTTGCTAGTTATAAATGCTGGTTTGATTTAATATATGGTTTTGTAATACTTTAGTATAGTTAAGACTATAGAAAGTATTTTTGCCTTAATTATTGTTTGTGAGTTAGAGATCTCATACTCGCTCAACGAACCACTACGGATATAATGGAAGAATCTGTAGAGTTGAATGAGTGGAGAACATTCTGGACAGAGTTAGCCATTGAGTGTGAACTCTCCGGAGAAGAACTGGATACTTTTGTTTCACAAAAGATGGAAAAATGCAGGATGAGAGAAGCAGAAAGGAAGAAATGGAGAGCAAAATACACGGAAGAGAATGTGGAACATGAGAGACAAAGACAAGAAAAATCCCTCCAGTGTAAGGAAGAACTGGAAACTCAGTTTCAACCTACAAATATGGAATCCAGGGATAAACTTGAATCTAGGAATACTCATCATGCCACTCCTTTGCCAGTTGCATCACCATCTTCAGTGGTAAATATAACTGCACCACATGAAGCCAAGTCTATGTCTCAGAATTCAGGCTCAGACAGAGCAGAGGTACAGATATCTAAACGGAGACATCTAGACCATCCTGAAAACAAGATTAAGCACAAGAGTGCTGATAATCTGAAGAGACCTTCCTCATCCTCAGCAAAAAACTCACAACAGGCATACCAACAACAACCGCACCAACAACCTGGTAAATAGGATCGCTCAACCAAATAGGATCACTCAACGGAAAAGGATTATGCAACCCTATGGGAAGGGAAGGGATGTTCTTGAACATCACCTGTCGGCCAACTTACATCAGTTAGACTGTATGCGCCGAGACCCAATCCCACAGACTTCATACAAAGCTAAGGTCCCTACCATGGATGGGAACTTGACGAAGGCCCGGAGTGGATACAGGGATTCTCAAAATGTGGAGACTGCCACAGTAAATGGAGAAGAAATCACCTGTTTGTATTATCAAGGGCTTGGGTGTGATGCCCTTGTCTCAGCCTCTGTTATCGACCTTGATCAAGTCACCGAAGAGGATGTTGAGGTAACAGCACCCATGATAATCAACAGAAGGATGATTTTGCCTTTAGCTTATGTAGAAGTTAGGTCGAACTTTGTAAACGGCAAAGTAAAGGCCGCAATATTAGATGAACGAATTTACCCGATACCTCAAGGAGGGAAATATATCATCTTAGGAGACTCAGCACGATCCAGAGACGGCGTGACTGAACAGGCTATGGAGACTCCAATGCCTAACTCATCTTCCAATATTTTCACTGAAAAGTTGGAAGAGTGCAAAGGGATTGACCACCCCAGTGCACTTAATTCTGAACAAGTTTTGATAGTCTCACCCACTATCTGCATGCAGAAAGTGAAGCCGGGCCAGAGTTTCTTGGTACCTGGTGGGATGAAACATGTTTCAGAAATATCTTCCTTTAACATGGGAGAAGCGGCTGTAGAGGAACAGGACCCTCAAGCACTAAGACTTCACTCAGTTCCGATAACCTCACCCACTCTCTGGGATCAGAAAGTGAAGCGGGTCCAAATTTCTTTGGTACCTGGTGGGATGGAACATGTTTCAGGAATATCTTCCTTTAACACGGGAGAAACGGCTAAAGAGGAAAATGAGCCTCAAGCACTTAGTCTTCAGTCAATTCCGATAACCTCACCCACTCTCTGGGATCAGAAAGTGAAGAAGGTCCAAATTTCCTTGGTACCTGGTGGGCAGGAACAAATGATAGACTTATCTTTCTCTGTCACTGGAGAAACAGTGATAGAAGAACATACACGCTCTCATACCTGGGGAGATAGGTATGTGTCCTTAGGCAGGTCAAGCAATATGACTAAAATAAGGTTGTGTATGAGGTTGCCAACCTCATCACGCAAAACTATTTGCTATAGATCCAATTGTAAGCAGAGTGTAGGCTTTAGGGCAAGCTCTTTGCCAGGAGGCAAGCTTCAATGGAGGATCCAGAAGGGAGAAAAGAAGAGAGGTATATTTTTGCGAGCAGGCTTGCTCACCCCACCTCGACTACTTATTGAAGAGGAAACGGATAGCCATGTGTGGATTACAGGCATACCATTCGACAGAGGAAAAAGAGGAAATATTTGGATTGAAAAATGGAGGACACGATACATGAATGTAGTGTCTGACATAAGAGAAGAGTCGGCTCGAACTTAGTTGGCCGTTGGCCGAACTTTCAAAAGGGGGCTTATGTCGTGGAACGACTTCTCACCGATTCTTTTCTTCTGTCTATTATTTTATATCTCTACTAAAATCTCTCGCTAGATTGTAAAATAATTCCCTTCAGTTGACTTTTTCATTCTTATAATGAAAAAGTCTCTCTCTCTCTCTCTCTCGCTAGTCTTAGATTTAACAGTATTTTACTAGCTCAGGATTCTCGGTCCAAGGTAATAAATTATTCACTTCGCCAGCAAAAGTCGAAGGTGGAACACGGTACAACGATTCGAACAGGAAGTCGACCGTCTTTGTTGTTCACGAACTGGACGCATGTAAAACAGCCGGAAACGATGGACGCTAGTGCGAGTTGAAATGAAGGTAACTTTATACCCCTGGGACCAGAACAGAATTTGCACACAACCCACCCCTGCCCGGAACAGATCCTGGAATATTGGAGGGAATTTTCTGCATTCTTCTTGTAACCATCATTCGGAGCAGACTCTGGGCCCAAGTGGGCATTTCATGTTGCGAAATAGTTGTAGTGAATTCGTTGAGCGAAGTAAGTAGATCTAACTAATAATGCTGATTTTATAACATGAATAATCATATGTTTATCAACAGCTTGCTATTGCAGTAACTTTTTTGTAAAGTTTAAATGCATTTCCATTTTCAGTGACAATAATTGTTATTTGCATATTTACAGAGCACTCAAACTAATGTATGAGTTTGCTGAGGTCATATACCTAATTAACTCCTGATCTTTATCTCACAGCCTGGCAGAGATAAGACAGGGTTAAAAATAATTGATGTACATTATTGTTGTTACTTTGGAATTTGCATATTGATCCAAGAAAAATAGAAGTGTATTAGTGGTTCTTCTATTTTCTATTTCTTGTAAGGCTTCTGTGTTCTCTGTCAAGACTACAAACTTGATAACAGTGTTCTCAATCACTTCTCACTTTGTCACATAAGGGACATTAATGTGTTTTTTCATTATGGAAGGTTCTTTACATGTATTTAATGCAATCCTATGCATATACCATGTTGTATGATTGAAGAACTATTTTATGTATGATTGAAGAACTATTTTATTATCAGTTATATGAATGTTATTTTCGTTCTACAGGAACCAGGACTTTAAGAATGTTTGCAATTATTTAGCTATTAATGAATTTACCACTTGACTGACAAAATGTAAGTCAGTAGTTCTCAAGCCTTGAGACCATGACTACCCTCCAAATGATTTACTGCTCGAGTAAGCAAGAATGTAAATCATTGGTTCTCAGACCTTGGCAGCAATGACCCCCCACCAAGTTAAAGCAGCATAGGAAACTATTACCCGGTGGTTCTCAAACCATTTGTTGACAGTGACCCCAAAATTAAAATACTGCTCTATGGGCACTAGGTGAACCAGTGGTTCTCAACCATTTGATGACCCCAGCCCCTACCTCACAGTTTGTGAAACTCATTGCCACATGGGGAAAACCACTGCTGTAAATAAGCAGACAGCCAGATAGAGACTGAGAACTCAAGATACACTATAATGTCAGTTAAGAAGTGGTAGTTCATATCTAATAGATAACACAGTTACTAAATAGTAGTTAACCTTGTGTTAATTTAATTTCTGATGGACGCTTACCGGCCATCAGACTTAGGAGATGACTGCTCTTGAAACCACTAATGGGATTTCAATTGTTTCCAGTCCACCCAGGTTGCGGTTGCAAAGATACTAAACCAGGTTGCGGTTACCAGATACTAACCCAGGTTGCGGTTACCAGATACTAAACCAGGTTGCGGTTACCAGATACCTAAACCAGGTCCAGGGTACAAGTCCATGGTACCAAGATTACCCTTACCCAACCTTATCCTATCACCCAGTAACCATCCCACACATCCCATAAACAGAAGAGGCATTCAGCAGAGGTGACTTACCCCATCCTTATCTGTGATGTGCACTGAGTCCAGGGAAGCAGACTCTGACACCCTCTGAACCCATTAACTGTTATAAGACCAACCTACTGGGGCAGACCAAACCAAGAGAGTTCGAACCAAAATCATCTCCGCAGCTACTACAGTCCTTGAGGAGATGAGTATTAACACCTACCAGCAACACTACCATAGAAAAGATCTCTGGTCCAAGTGATGACCACACTAGTTGATTTTTTTTTTAATAAACAGTAGAGCTAAACTATTTTTCATATTTATATGTATAATAACAAATGTAAGATTCTATACCCTTTTATCCAACTTTACATAACAGAGTCTGTTGTTATTTTTCTTGTTAACTTTATTTGGGTTGTATTTTGTTTTAAATATAATTCTACACCCTGGGGGCTCGGCCATAATTCAATTAACTTCTATTGGGTCGGGATATTTTAATTGTGGCTGGACACCAAATCTCTTTCTCAACCTTGTGTGTTTTACACAGTCCTTTTGTAGGATCCCTGAGGAAGAATTTATCGTCCAGAAAATATCTTGTTTAGGTACCAGAATTCTCTTTTAAGTAATTTCTAGTACACTATTTCCCGAGGAGAGGCAGTTCTATTATAAACTCGGAAGCTATCAATAAGACATTATTATCTTTATTCTTCCATTCCATCCAAGCTGTCCTATCTCCTCAAAACACCTCGCGACACATATCAGAATCTTTATTCTCCAGAAAATACATTGATATGTACTGACATGATATAATAAAAATACAACACGGCATATAGGAGAATCATTAGAATCTACATAAAGTAAATTTACATAAATTCATACAGCGTTAATGAGGGCTGTTACCACATACATACATACATACATACATACATACATACATACATACATACATACATACATACATACATATCAGAATCTTTATTCTCCATAAAATACATTAATATGTACAGACATGATATAATAGATACAACATGGCAAATAGGAGAATCATTAGAATTTACATAAAGTGTTGAAGACGTCTCAAGTAGTTATATGTGGGTGTTTTTACATCGAACCTTCGTTTTACACATACATAAAAAAATTTTAAGCTTTCTAAAAGACATTGGCATATAATGATATGGTATACCCTGCCAAAAATGAGAATTATTGAAATTTACAAAATGTGTGAGGAATACCATTCAAGTAGAGCAATATGGTTGTTTTTACATGGAGGTTTTATCATAATTTTGTTTGCCATAAAAAAAAAAACTTTGACCGCTAGTGGAGTGAGATATTAAATATAGCATCAAATACAATAGTCGTATGGTATAGTATACATACATACATACATACATACATACATACATACATACATACATACATACATACATACATACATACATACATACATACATACATACATACATACATACATACATACATACATACATACATACATACATACATACATACATACATACATACATACATACATACATACATACATACATACATACATACATACATACATACATAGATACATACATACATACATACATACATACATACATACATACATACATACATACATACATACATACATACATACATACATACATGCATACATACATACATACATACATACATACATACATACATACATACATACATACATACATACATACATACATACATACATACATACATACATACATACATGCATACATGCATACATACATACATACATACATACATACATACATACATACATACATACATACATACATACATACATACATACATACATACATACATACATACATACATACATACATACATACATACATACATACATACATACATACATACATACATACATACATACATAATACACACACACACACACAACCACAACCACAACCACACACACACACAACCACAACCACACACGCACGCACGCACGCACACACACACACACACAAGAAATACTAAGGACAATTGATGATCGCCTGTTATAGAACGACACTGCAACAGATGAATCAACAAGGCTAAGATTGTTGGAATTTGGCATGAAATGTAAGACCAGCAGGGCTGGACATATGAGAGGATGCATCCGTCGTATGCACAACCAGAGCGCTACTGGAATAAATCAGCATTTATTCCCTTCGACATTTTCTGACAGACTGAGCATCTATGGGTTTGCCTAGAGCGCGGTGATGTCCATTCTGATCAAGAATAACAATACACATATATCAGAATCTATATTCTCCATAAAATACATTAATATGTACAGACATGATATAATAGATACAACATGGCATTCAGGAGAATCATTAGAATCTACATAAAGTGTTGAAGACGTCTCAAGTAGTTCTATGTGGGTGTTTTTACATCTAATGTTTGTGTTACACATACATAACAATCTTTAAGCTTTCTAAAAGACATTGGCATACAATGATATAATATGATATGATATGATATGATATGATATGGTATAACCTGCCAAAAATGAGTGTTATTGAAATTTACAAAATGTGTGTGGAATACCATTCAAGTAGAGCAATAAGGGTGTTTTTACATTGGGGGGGGAGGGGGGGAGGAGGAGGAGGAGGGGGCGGTTTATCAGAATTTTTGTTTGCCATAAAATAACATACATACCTACATACAAACATACACACAAATATACATACGTACAGATATACACATACACGCACACACAAATACACACATATATACATGTATATATACATGCATACATAGTGTGACATATTATGATAATAGCTTTCATGTATCTATTTCATTATCTACACTTTTACCTAGCTTTCACCTACGCCTGTTTTGTTAACATAAAACCCTCCTACACTCAGAGATCTGTCCCTTTTTCTAATTTAGCATGCAGATTTTATTGCTGTTCGCTATTTACTTTGATGAATGTTCTCGAGCAGACCTATTAGCTACGTTGAGCCGTAATACGCCAGCGATTAAAAATCGTGGTAATAGATCAGACAGCGATCAGAGCAGATTATTTGGAACCAAGGTGAGGCAAATTTCTATTACCTCCCTTGAAATCCGTTCACTATGGCAGGTAATTAAACACGGCGAATTGCCAGATCTAAAGACATTGCTCCCTAGAAGGCCATACGAGCAGAGACGTGTAAAATTTGCACTGATTAGCAAATTACGTTACGCCGGATCTCAAGCGAGTTCATACGCAACAGAGAGAGTCTGGATTTCGATTCTAGCGTGAAAAATGGCTTTGATTTCACGTATTTCCCTAGATCTGAACGTAGGTGCTAAATCTAGCAGAGAGTCTTGTTTCGGTGTATAGTGTAACATTCCCTTTGATTTCAGAGATATATATATACCACAGCATTCTAACTCAATATATCCAGTACCGCCACAGATTCAGAAGACATCTAGCTACGATTCTAGAATCACTTGTATTAAGTAGAGTTCTTAGTTTTCGGTGGAGATAGTCTTAGAAGCTTGTGTGAAGGTAAATACTATACTAGTAGTTTTGAGTGATTTAAGTGGTAAAATCGTCGATTATATTTTACTAGATTTTCTGTGCAGAGTGATTTACTAGATAGGTCCGTCATTTATATTTCTCTAGGTTTTACTGTGTTACAGTGGCTAGCAGAACAAATAATAATGTCTAGCTAAACTATTCCAGCTATAAAGGAAATTTAATTAATAGCTAGTAACCAGTCAGAGAATATGTTAACCAACTAGTAAGGCACGGTTCATTATGAGTATTGACGAAATATGTATTTATTTCTAATTCATGATGATTTATTTTTTTAAATGACTAAAATTTATTTCACGGGAGTTTTAAACGATGAGGCAAGCCCTAAGCTTGTAGTTTCAATTTAAGTTAAATAACCGAAGTGGATAAATATATTATATTTTACGCGGGTTAAGGATAGGATTGTTAATACTATATTATGGTTAAGTATTTGTATTTTTTCACCTTTACACAGTATTGGGTCAAACCCTAAACCTTACCAGCGGCTTCCATGTAAATCTGAGAGTAACCATACAAAAGAACAATTTAATTAGTATCTCGGTTTCTTCAAGGTAAAAACTGTCTGAGGTTGTGTTTACACCCAGAAAGAGACAGAATACCACCCAAAGAACATTAAGAGTGACTTAGTAACTGGGCATATAGATCCAGATTTCTTTGCAAATTTCATTTACAGTCAGCCCGTTGCGGTGACTTAACAAACATTAACATTTCCCGACGCTTTGACCAGTTGTGGTGTGACCAAGAATTTTTATACTGAGAGAAGTTACCAACCTGTCATTTCTATGTACTGGAAATCTCAAGCTATTGACACTGTGAGCGCTGTTAAATTTCTTACCTGGACAAATTAAATGTGACATAAACAGTAATCCTAAATAAAACATAACCAAGGAACCGCTCCCCGGAGAATTAAAATTAACCTGTCTTTGAGGAGCTGGGGTTCCCTTTGCCAAAAATAACACTGCTTTTGCTGTGTGTGTGTGTGTCCTAAAGATTGTTCCAGAAGATACAACACAAGTATTTAGGTAAGAAAGAATGTTCGTGGCCACGGTCGTCTGAGAAGAGAGGAAGGATGAACGAATAATTCTCATATATATTTCTTGTAGAATCCATGTACTCACTTTGTGTATTTTTTAATGCAAGTTTTGCAAATGCTGTCCCTTTTCCAGAAGAGATTAACGTATAACTCTGTTCTTTACTGTAGAGGGAAATACTAGACCATAGCGTATAAATCTTTGACTCTTTGGGGTTAATAACTTTCGTCTAACGGGATCTTGTCTCAACAGAGGGAGGGAGGATTACACTTATGAGTCTAACTCTTTAATTAATTCATTAACTTATGTTTATTTGTATTTGATTTGATATTCAAAATATTGCTGTTGTGAAGTTCTTTATGATAAATAAAATTTACATAAACTTTATTTACGTGTGTTGATCAGCTTGTCCCAAAAGATCCCTATTCCATTGATACAGTTTTCACGTCTGTGCGTCTAATTGTCGTCACTTATCTGTATGTGTGTAGATGTGAGTGGTTGATTTTATATATATATATATATTTATAGGAAAAACTGTCTGATCTAAGAATCTCAGTCGTAACCGATAGGCTGGATAGATTATCTCTCAAATCCAGGGACAGACTTTACCTTTCACCATTTCACTCGTGAAAAATCTATTTCTTTACATTATCTCCCACTGAGCTATCACCTGTTCTAGTTCTATCCAGACGGGACCATAATTGATCTTAATTCCCCTATCAAAAATCTACGACACATAGCATACATTGCATACATTACATACACACACACATACACACACGCAAACGCACGCACACACGCATACACACATGTATACACGCATACATACAGACATACACGCATACATACACACATACAGGCATATATGCACACATACATACATGCATACATACATGCACACATACATACATAATACATACTTACATACATACTTACATACATACACACACACATATACACACACATATACATACATTCATACATACATATATATGCACACATTCCCACATACATAAAATGACAGACTCACAATATTTTCCGTCTTTGTGGTAAGACGATTTTGATGACTGATTTAGGGTAAGCTGCTAAAACGTTTTGCTGACCTTTGATCAGCAAAAGCGACCTAGAACCAGTTTTGTGTCAGCTGACCGAGGGGGGAAAAATAAATGAAAGGTTGGGAAATTCCCAGCTTTAAGTCGACGCCACGACCTAAAACATTCTTTTTAAACAGGTCACTGATTACCAAAGTTGATCACATTGTCAAATTTAAGTGTAGGTCTGGGCAGAACAGAAATAAGAATCATAATTACAAGAACGATACTGAAGATTGTGCAGTGAACCCTTGTGTTACCGGGGCCGGAAAGGTAGCAAAGAATAGTAACACTGTACCCCACCATTCATGTCGTAAAAACGATAGAGGGTTGGACATGGGACCGGGTACCCGATTCTGTAAAATAATTTAAACCACAAAAACGTCAACAAACAACATGGTCAGGGAAAATACACAATATAAGTCAATTGAGCTGTCGAAGACAGAAGGTCATCTGGAAAGGAGGCTCATAAAGCAACTCATGAAATCCGAAAGAAGTTTGGATTGCTTACTAACCTTCTATTCGTCTAGGACAATCTCCAGGATTGGCACCTGGAACGTTCATATTCTTAAAAAAAGAGTAGAAACCGACGAAAAAAAACTTGAAAAGAGCTTGAGCAGATGACACGTGACAGTAGAAGTTAGCATGTGTTTGTTGAAGACATGCTCCTTGGGGAGCTAAAGGGTATTGACTGATTGAATGGACATTAGCTTGAGGTCAAAGCTTACAAGGAAGAAACACATCTAAGCTGTTAAAAGCTACCGCAAGAACTGGTCAAGTAACCAGAGAACTAAAAGTCAGTGGGGGCTCGTGAATCTGATGTTTGTGGGTGCTGTAGTTCCACAGTGCCTACCAACGAGCCGCCCCTGCTAAAAGTACCGAGCGATATGAAACTGATCAGATTGCATCTGGGAGCAGGATATTTTATGAAAGAAGAATCTTAACGTGCTGAATGTCTGCGAGATAATACTACAGAGCATTTTCTTCCGAAATGTACACAAGTATTAATAAGCGAGAATTCCTTGTGCTGTGTTGTTGTTTCCGTTGTTTAACTAGGGCTGCTGAGCTTCTCGCTCTTTTGCAGTCAATGCCATTTTGAAGACTCCTTTTTATTATCTACATTGTAGATCTAGGCTTTTCCTGTGGCTTTGCTGCCATTCCCGAAATGTGTTGAGTTGGAGTCATGAGCTCGGGTTTTTTGTTATAGGTTATTCTATACTGGCTTGGCTAGCGTTTAAAGGATCACCACATCTGGTTTCAAGCTAGACGGAGGAAGTATTTAGCATTGTGTGCACGTCCCACTATCCATGGGGCTCTCTAAATGTGCAAAGCTAAAATATTGTGTTCTGGTGCTGGACTCTCCATGGGAATTGTCACGAAAGTTTGGGTATCTATTTTGTATTTATTGTCTTTTAGGTTTAGAGAGTTTAGTCTATTCTCTGCACCGAATATTTTATAAATGAGTTTGCCCATCCTTACTCGTTCCCGTTTGATTTTGTAGCCTATATGTTCTGATTGTTGTTCTGTATTTTAAAAAATTGTACTATATTGTGTATAGTATATTGTGTATACCTAGGGAGCCTAGGTAGTTAAATATTTATCACCGTTTCTAGTGATAGTCGTGGTGAGCTTTGGGCTTTGACGTAGTCCATTAGCGGTTTTCTTTGTTTCTCAAATCATCTTTCCTACCTACCTCATCATTATCATCAGTTCGCATCTCCACATCGAAGGTCAGCTTCAACGGATCTCCAGCGTTTTCTCTCTCCTGTCTTATGGGGCACTCTGATAAACTCTTTCCTGTCCACCTCTTGGTGTTATCTTCCAACTTAAAGCGTTGCCTTCCTCTTGCACGTTTGCCTTAAACTCTTCCATCTATTATGGCCTTCATTAAAGTGTCATGTCTTTTTACATGTGCACAATATTTTGCTGTCTAATTTGATCCCCTCCATTAATTATCTTCATAGGTTTTTTAGGCCCTCTTTATTTGTTTTCTTCTCTTTCCTGAGACGTGCCCCATTCTTCTATATATCCACACCTCAAGGGCCTCAATTCTTTTCTCTAATTGCTTGTTAATTGTTAATGTTTCTACACAATAATGAAGAATATATATATTGTATATATACAAACACACATATATATACATACACACACACACACACACACATATATATATATATATATATATATATATATATATATATATATATGTATATGTATATATATATATATCTATAGATATATATATATATATATATATATATATATATATATATATATATATATATATATATATATATATATATATATATATATATATATATATATATATAAAATTTATGAGTTGATTGTTCAGATGTTAGTATCTGTCTCATGTTGTTGAATGTAGCTTTGGCTATTCCTATTCTCTTCTTGATTTCTATTTCACATCTGCCATCTTCTGTTACTATGTGACCAAGATATGAGTAACTCTTGACTTGTTCCAGGATTTCCCATTTATTCTTATTTATAACATTTGCTGATCGTCTGCTTTGCTAATTATCATAGTTTTCGTTTTCTCAATGTTAATGTCCAATCCATGTTTGTCAATTCAGCTGTTTACTTGCTTCACAAGCTTCTAACCTTCGGTGGGGCAGTGGCGTAATCATTGTGTGTAAGTGTGGGGAGGGGGGGGAGTCCCGCCCCGGGTGATAGCTAGGAAGGGGTGATATCAAACACTATAGTGATAATACTTATTGTTAAAAAAATACTTGCATTATTTCTTTATTGGGGCGGGGGTGTCAAAGGTAAGATCCGCCCCGGGGCCAAATACTTTAGGTACGCCCCTGTGGAAGAGTAAACAAAAATAGGTAAAACGTCTTCTTAGGACAACGAACACCAAAAAATTTCCCTACGTTACGGCCTCAAAGCCTTCGTCAGGGACAAACAAACAAAAAAGCAGAGGGGAAAGAAAGAGAGACCTAAGTGACATACATTAAAATAAATAAATATAATACAACCCGTAGATTGACATGGCTGGCACCTCTGCGATATATGCGCGTGTATACTGTACGTACCTGAATCGAAACCTGATAGCGTCCGGCTCCAGTATACACAGCTGTGAATGGGTATCTGACTCTACTCTTGAGTAAGGAAAGGCAAAGACATCTGTATAAAAAAAGCTGAACCTATTCTGGTGAAGTCTCAACACTTCTCCACTACGGCAGTTTCTGCTATGGGAACTGACTTTACCTTCACTTACAGGCAGACAGTCATACAGACTTAACTGAGACATTTGAAAAGGACAGACGAGAGCCCATCAGCCAGAAATACAACTAACGTGTGGAAACAAAGACAATAAACTATTCTCACAAGGCAGCCACACGCCTATATCATGCTATCTGCGTTAGTTAGAATCCCGGCAGTGTTGTCAGATTGGGCTACTTTTCGCGAATGGGGCGGCTACTTTTACTGGCCCCGCGCTACTAAATTTATGAATGGGCAATTTCGCGACTCTTAGGCTACTTGCAAAATTTTTCTTGCTACTTTCGGCTACCTGGTGGGTATGTGTTTTTACAGGCTTTTCTTTAACTCGCAACGTATGTCACCCTGTTGTCACCTTCAAATCTTGCAATCGATTTTTCAATCATTTCCAGATGAGCAATAGCTCTGCAAATTGGCATAGTTGTGTATTCCCAATGACAATACAATAATCAGTCGTAAAAATAATAAAATTAAAATTAATATTAATTTTTTTATCTTTGTATAAAAAACATCACTAAAATGGGCGATAACTGCAAATAATCATAGGTGTATTCTTTCCAACAATATTGTCTCTCTTGAAATCCCCCCCCCAACCCTCCCAGACATATACAGAACTGATAATAATAATAATAGCCCCTTCAGTCATAACTGACTATGGGAATGCGCCCCTGAGGTGACAGCCCTCAACTGCTTATTTTCCTGGTGCTCCTTTCGACGTTTTCTCCTCACCTCTGCTTCTTGTGTGAGCCTCTCTTCGCCCAATCTGAGGTGGTGCCGTAAATAGCATCGCCACTTTGTGCGATCGGCAGCTTCATCCTCCCATGTTGCTGGATCCATGTCCAGTGCCCTCATATCTCTCTTGCACACATCTTTGAACCTCAGCTGTGGTCGCCCAACTGTTCTCTTGCCATCTGCTAATTGTCCGTAGAAGATATCTTTTGGGATGCGACCATCTTCCATGCGGCGAACATGGCCAAGCCAGCGAAGTCTGCGCTGTCTAAGCAGCGTATACATACTTTGAAGGCCAGCACGTGACAACACCTCGACATTTGTCACTTTATCTTTCCACGAGATGCCGAGGATGCGGCGTAGACACCGCAAATGGAAGGTATTGAGCCTTCTTTCTTGCTTAACATAGGTCGTCCAGGTCTCGCTGCCATATAGGAGTGTGCTGGTGACGCAGGCATTATATACCGCAGCTTTGGTCTTCATTGTGAGTTTAGAGTTTCCCCAAACATGCGATGTGAGGCGGGCAAAGGTAGCTGCAGCTTTGCCAATGCGGCTGTCGATTTCTGTATCCAGTGAGAGTTTGTCATTGATGGTAGACCCTAGGTATGTGAAGTGGTGCACCACTGCCAATTCATAGTTATCGATAGTGATAACTGGTGCAGCACCCACATCCTGACTCAGCACATTCGTTTTCTTTAGACTTATTGTGAGGCCAAAGTCCTTGCATGCTTTAGTGAAGCGATTCATCAAGCTCTGAAGCTCCTGTTGGCTTTGAGTGACGACTGCAGCATCATCAGCGAACAACAAGTCTCTTATAGTGACTCTTCTGATTTTTGTTTTTGCCTTCAGCCTTGAAAGATTAAACAGACGGCCATCTGACCTAGTGTGAAGGCATATTCCTTCAGTTGCATCTCTGAATGCATGTTTCAAGAGTAAGGCAAAGAAGATTCCGAAGAGGGTCGGAGCCAGAACACAGCCTTGTTTAACGCCACTTCGTATATCAAAGGGCTGTGACGTGCTTCCAGCATATTGGACTGTTCCCTTCATGTCGTCATGGAATGACTTTATCATTTCCAGCATTTTAGAAGGGCAGCCTATTTTCAGGAGGATTTTAAAGAGTCCATCCCTACTAACCAGGTCGAATGCTTTTGTGAGGTCTATAAAGGCGATATATAATGGTCTTTTCTGCTCTCTTGATTGTTCCTGAAGCTGGCGGAGAGAGAAGATCATGTCTGTTGTTGATCTGCCAGCTCGGAATCCACACTGTGCCTCTGGATATATGCGCTCAGCTAACTTGTGTAGTCGCATTAAGATGACTTTGGCAAAAACCTTACCAACAATACTAAGAAGAGAGATGCCTCTGTAGTTATTGCAATCACTTCTGTCTCCTTTATTTTTATACAGTGTTACAATCTTGGCATCTCGCATGTCTTGAGGAATAGTGGTCTCTTCCCAGCACTGGCACAGCATCCTATGCAGGGGATGTAATAGCGTGCTCTTACAGCATTTGATTAAATCAGGAGGAATCCCATCACTGCCTGGTGCTTTGCCAGAGGCCAAGCTATCAATGGCCTTACTGAGTTCCTCTAATGTTGGTTCGGCATCCAGCTCCTCCATAGTTGGCAGACTATTGACAGCATCAAGGGTTGCAGGCGTAACGGTATTGTCTCTAGCGTAAAGCTCAGAGTAGTGCTCGACCCACCTCTCCATCTGCTTACCCTTATCGGTTAGCTTCTCTCCGCTGATGGTTTTTAGCGGTGCCGTCTTACTTTTATGGGGGCCAAGTGCTTTCTTTATACCGTCATACATTTGTCTAATGTTGCCTGTTTGCGCTGCGATCTGGATGCTCTCACTGAGCTGGAGCCAATAGTCATTTGCACAGCGTCTAGCAGTTTGTTGAACTTTGCTTCTCGTAGCCCTCAGGATCTGTAGGGTTCTGGCACTCGGTGAACGTTTGTATTCATTCATAGCACTGCGCTTAGCTTCAATAACAGGTGCCATCACATCTGATGAAGCGTCGAACCAGTCATTTGACTTTGCTGTTTTCTTACCAAAGGTGGCAAGTGCAGTACTTTGAATGGTGTTCCGTAGATGCTCCCAGTTCTCTGTAATAGTATCACCATGCTGAGGGCTACTGAGCACTTTCTTGAAGGTCGCAGTGAATTGAGCGATCATGAAAGGGTCTGACATCTTGCTGGTATCAATGCGTGGTTTCCCTTCATGTCTGACACGATAGAGTTTTCTTGGTTGTGCTCTGATTTTGCAGCAAACCAAGGAGTGATCTGTGTCACAGTCTGCACTATAGTACGAGCGCGTGGAGAACTGATAAATACATTTTAAAAAAATGTAATTTATAACTCTTATAAAAATATTTGAAAGAAAAAAAATATTTACTTTTCGTGTATTATACTGAATAATGATATCCACCTCCTGTGCTGTGGACTCGTTTATCGCAAACTGATAATGTCATTAGCGGATCGATTACATTTGACTTAAATTTAAAAACAACAAAAATTTAAAAAATGTATTTTAAACACAGGCTTTTAATGCACTAAAAACCCAAAAATAATTTTTCAAGGAGTTTATAGCTTGCAGTAAAAAATGTAACATCAAAGTGACAAAAAGCCTCTGGCGCTTAAGCGTTCATCATATATTTTATCCAAAGGTGTCTAATGAAGTATAAAGCAGAAGTTAATTTCATATACAATCAGCGCCCCAGGCTTTTTGTCAATGTGAAGTTACATTTTTACTACAAGCTATACACTCCTTGAATAATTATTTTTGGGTTTTTAGTGCATTAAAAGTCTGTGTTTAAAATATTTTTTTTAAATTTTTTATTATCATTATATTGTAACGAATTTAGAATCTCATCTGGCAACTCTACGAGCGCAAAAAAAAAAAAAAAAAAAATTGTTGTCATTATCTTGAACACAAATTAGCTGATTAGTCAAAATTAGAACTGATAAGTCTTCTTCTTCTTCTTCTTCTGCGTTCGGTTTGTAGTCATGCTAAATCTGCAGGCCTGTCGCCAGGACGAAGTCCACAGTCTTTTCCAGGTCGGCGCGGCAGCCCCATAGCTTCTGCTGGAGCTCATCACCTTTTGGCCAGGTCGCACGTCGCAATTTATCATGGGTTGGACAGTTCTGGAGAATGTGTTCTGGAGTCTGGATATCAGTTCCACAAGGGCATTCATTCGTGTGGGATATCTTGAGGCGATAGAGATGTCCAAGTAATCTGCAGTGTCCAGTTCTCAGGCGGAAAATTGTCGTCTGTTGGTGTCTGTTTAGGTGGTGGATTGGGTCATCTCTGCTGTATATATCCCCTTCCTCCTTCCACTGATTTTTGTACTTGTTGTGGATGATGGTTTTTGCTTCCCGATAGGGCAATGGGTGGCTGTATTGTTCCATTTTACTGCCGCTTCTTGATAGAGCATCTGCTTTCTCATTACCAGCGATTCCACAATGGGCAGGTAACCACTGAAGGGCAATGGTTGATGACCTTTGGATGATGTTAAGCTCAGATCTGATCTCATTCATCATGTTATCATTTCTGGTGTTTTGTATTGATTCAAGTAATGATCTGCAGTCAGTGAAGATTACTATCTTAGCTTGTGGCTGCTGTTCAGGTCTGGTGAGGATCTTCAGGGCTTGCAGTAGTGCCATAGCTTCTGCCCTAAAATTGGAGGAGATCTTTCCAGTTGGGAAGGCCTTTCGGATGATCTTTCCATTTAGGAATCTTATAAAAATGCCTCCTCCACCGTTCTTTACTGCCCCCTCAGCAGATCCATCTGTGTATGCATGTGTCCACTCCTTCGGGTTGTACTTTTCTTCAATCATTTCTTGAGCCAAAGTTTTTAGTTGTTGAGGGGTCAGGTGGCCTTTCTTTTTTATTTCAGGGACTTCTGTGATGATAGATATATTTCCATGGCAGTCGTCTGGCTCCTCGTAATCAATTAACATTTCAATCTCAGTAGATCGATTTGGGAGGAGGTCTTCATGGCATCGATGCAGATGTTTGGAGATGTTTAGGAAGCTGGTTCTTTTCAGCCTGTTCTTTGTCACACTATGGAGTTTGGCATGCATTGGATGACTTGGCATTCGTAGAAGCTTCTCACTGTGAGTGAATACCTTTTCCTCACGTCTGTCATCAAGAGAGCGGATGTTGGTGTATCGCTCCATTGCCTGGATTGGAGAAGTCTTCATCCCTCCAGTGATTAGCCTAAGGCCTGAATTTTGCACTTTCCCTAGACATTCTGTGTTTGTTTTAGATGCTGTGGCCCAGGCTGACATGCCATATTCAAGTACAGGTCTGACTGTGCCTGTATAGACTTTTTTAAGTATGTTGGTATTTGCCCCCCAACTTGTGCCAGCCAGTTTCTTCATAATAGAGAGCTTTCTTATTGCTCTCTGTTCTACTGCTTTTATGTGCGGCTTCCAGGTGAGTCTCTTATCCAACTTGACTCCTAGGTATGTTGGGTTTTCCTCGATTGGAAGTTCACTTCCATTTAGCTGCAGTTTGATCGTTTCTCGGCGATTTGACAGAGAGAAGCAGGTTGCTACTGTCTTGGAGAGGTTTATCTGTACTCCCCAATCTGATGCCCATTTACCGATGGTATTTAGCGCTGCTTGCATCCTGAACTTCGCAGTAGGCAAATGTTCAGCAGCACACCAGGCAGCAAAATCATCAGCATGAAGAGCCCTGGAGATATGCCCGGACAGTTTCTCTGCAATATCATTTATATATATGATAAAAAGTGTGGGGGAGATAACTCCTCCTTGTGGCACACCCTGTTGTAGAGTGACGCGATGGCTCAGTTTCCCGTCAAGTTTTACTCTTGCTGTGCGGTATCGAAGAAAGTCCCGTATCCAGTTGAACATTCTCCCTTCAATTTTGCTGTTGAGCATCTTAAGGAGGAGTCCTTCTTTCCATACCTTATCAAAAGCTTTTGTCAAGTCTACAAAAACCGCCAGCACTTTCTTTTTCTCCTGAAAAGCATTTTCTACTTCCTGGGCTAGATATACTAGTTGGTCTTCGGTGCTGCGATTTTTCCTAAATGCTGACTGTGTGTTATCAAGCAGATGGTTTTTTTCCAGATGTTTCAGTAATCTTGAGTTCACCATTCTTTCCATTACCTTACCCAGACAGCTCAGTAGGCTAACTGGTCGGTAGCTGGACTTGCTTGTTTTCTCCTTTTGTTTCTTTCTGATGGGAACAATGATTGCTTCTCGCCATTGATCTGGAAATTTTCCAGTACTCCATGATTGATTGAAGATTAGGAGGAGCTTGTTCCTGGCTACAGGTCCAAGGTTCTTGATCATATCATTTGTGATGCCATCTTTTCCTGGAGCTTTTCTGTTCTTTAGTTTTGTTATGGCAGCACTGAGTTCTCTCATAGTAAGGGGTGACTTCATGCAGATATCTGGGTTTTGGTGCTTCAGTTTTTCTTTTACTTCCTTACGTACTTCTTGGATCCGTGCATGTGAAAGTGATGTGGTGCTTTCTTCCTTGTAGAAATCTGCCAGGATGTTTGCTGCCATCTTTCCTGTGTGGTATTTTTCATTTTCCTTGATGACAGTCTTACAGTAGCTGGTTGTTGTTTCTTCATTTAGTACTCTTGTCAGATTCCATAGCTTGCTTGAGTCCTTTTCCATGTTGAGACTGCTGGTCTTCTGGTGCCAGCTCCTTTGGATTTCAGCTTTCTTTTGTTCATTGAAGGCTTGTTTTATGCTGTTGTGCCTCTGTGTGTTCTCTAATGTGGGATTTTGCTCCATAGTTTCCCGTGCTTTATTTAATTCACTATGGAGTTTTCCCAGGTTGTCACTCCAGTATGGTTTGTAGTCTCGTCGTTTACCTCGTGGAATTGACTTCTTTGCTGCTTGGATGATTGCCTCACTGATGATGGAGATGTTTTTATTGATGTTATTTGAGTGGGCAATGTTCTGACAGAAATTGTCGGCTTGTTCTTTAAAAAATCCCCAGTTTGCTTTTTTGAAATTCCAGCTAGGAGACATATTGATTTCTCCTGCACTTCTTATCTCAGATATCTGTAATGTGACTGGTACATGGTCACTTCCCCCAAGTTGAGTATTTACTGTTCTGGTGGTGAGTCGATGTATGTCATCTGTAGCCATAGCAAGATCTGGTGTGCTCGTTGTTTTCCATACTCTGGAATAGAAGGTGGGCTTATCCTCTGGTTGGTTTATTAGAATTAGTTTATTCTCTACCATCCAATCTTCCACCTCTTCTCCTCTTGGATCTGTTGCGTTATAGCCCCAGCTGGGTGAGTGGCTATTGAAGTCACCCATAATGAGGTGTCTCGATGCTGCAAGCTTCACTTTGTGTAGCTCCAGAGTTGTGGTTGGAGGGCTGTAGCAGTTTGTGATCATTAAGTCTCCACTGGGCAGCAGTAGTTGGACTGTTATGTATTCAAGTTCATCCTCACCAGATCTGTGTGTCTCTACTGCTGGGATTGAGGTTTTAATCAGTGTGAGGATTCCTCCCTTAGTTCTTTTTGCCCTATCTTGGCGGAAGGATTGGTATCCACGTACAAAGAATCGTTGGGTATCTTTTAGGTGAGTTTCTTGGATGCAGATTATATCAATGTTATTTTCCCTGAGGAATTCTTGTAACTCCGGTTTCTTGTTCCTCACTCCTTCTGCATTCCATTGAGCCACTGTAAGATAGTGGGTTGGTTGGTCAGTTGCTCTACTTTGCCTTCCCCGACCATTTGGTTGGCAAAGGCACCGGTTGCTTGGGTGGGCCCTTTCGAGGCTAGGGGCCCGGCTCCGCTCCTCCCCGGTTGTAGCTGATAGGAGCGACGCCATGACGTAAGTCGAGATTGTCGCATGACTCCATACCGCAAAAGCGTGTGTGTCCTAATTTTTCCCGGTGTCTGCGCCGTAGCTAACACACTCCGTCTTCGGCAGGCCGGGTTGTGTTTGTTGTTCAGGGTTGTCTCCCATAGCCTTTCCATCTCCCGGTGGTAGCTGCAAGGCAGCAGATTGGTTTGTTTACCGAGGTTTACCTTCCCCGTGGCTAGAGCTTATAGCGGCTCTTATTCGCTTGATGCACCCGTCGTAGGACATATGGGGGATTTCAGTGGGGGTATCAGTGCCACCTGTTACCCTTCCCCGTCCTGCTGGGAGGACATCGCCGTTTGGTCCGCGACTGCTTATTCGTCCAGCTATGCTGACTTTATTCGCAGCTGACACACCATATCTGGAGGTCGTTCCACTATCCGCCACCCGTGGACGCGCCTGGTTGGGGTCAGTCGCCCCTTTGCCAGGACTGATAAGTCAAAACTAGAACAGATAAGTCAAAATTAGAACTGATAAATCAAAACTAGAACAGATAAGTAAAAACTTGAAGATATAGAAAATCATTTGAGGCAATTACTTAACATACGCGTAGATTGGAAAAGTGTTTTTTTCATATGGGTACATTCCAAGCGATGGTTCATGTTTTTGGAACCATACAATGAGTATGAAAAATGTAAAAGACGAATTTTTATATTTTTTTTTTTGGGGGCGGGGGGGGTCCAGGATACTTTATTTTCATGAAAAGTATAACACCCATCTACTAGTAATGACATCGCAGAGCTGTGTTTTCATGAGCTACACTAGCGGTTTTCAACCTGTGCGCCGCGGCGCCCTGGGGCGCCATGACAAACGATCAGGGGCGCCGTGGGTGGGCGTGGATTTTTTTCGTATTTAGCTGTTAAAAAAAACAGAGCTGTGGGAAATTTCATATTTGGTGTTTGTCAACCTGCGTGACCCCGGACAAATTTCACTTTTGATGTTGGCCAGCCTTTGAAGTCCGGCTCCCCCGACCCGACTATCAACTTTCCGCGCATTCTCCTCGCGCGACCATAGTAGGTAAACACTGTGATTTTCTGTTTTCAAACGTTTTTGATTGTGTTGTGAGTTTGATATAAACTATGGAAAGATTTTTTTAATTTGGCAAGCGTTAATAAAAAGCGAGAACTTGTTGAGGATGACAAGGAAAGTGGTAACGAGGAAAGGAAACGTAAGTATAGAAAATACGACGAAGGTTACTTAGATTTTGGTTTCACGTGCACTCTTGTGAACATTGAAGAACGTCCACAGTGTGTTTTGTGTTTCAAAGTACTCTCTGTCGAATATATGCTGCCTGGCAAATTGAAGCGCCATTTAGAAAGTGTTCTTAAGAATGACGTGGGCAAACCAAGAGAATATTTCTCTAGAAAGCTGAGTCAAATGAAAGAACAAACGTCGGTGTGGTGAAGTGGGATGTTATAAATATTTATAGGGGACTTAGTGTACTGACTGAGATCAGCTGTGAAGGTATCTATATCTAATAAGAGTAGTGTATTATAGATAACCTTACTTGCTGCCACATATATATATATCTCAGTCAGAATTATTCTGGAATAGTGTGATGACTACGTTGTATGTCTAGGGTATGTGTATGATGAAGTGTAAGTCATAACAACAACAGACGGATAAACAATTTAATTTATTCCACCACACTTGACAACACTGTGACACTCACATACATATAACACTCTAAAGGATATCTTAAAGGAGTCACTGATAACTTTTCAAATAACAATGTGTATTCATTGCTGTCATGAATGAATATGTGTCCTGATTCAAATACAAAGGGAACCAGGAATCACAATCAATTTTAATTACAAGTTATATGTACAGAATTTCTCAATATGAATATTGTAGTGACATATATTATTAAAAGTATCCTATGTGTGTCAGTTGTGTAGTAGTAATATGAAGTAATACTGGTTTTGTTTTGTTCAAGCTCTGTTGGTATTTGTCATCATGACTTCAATAGTTTGTCTTTATTGGAACTAGTATTGGAGATGTTCTCAGTTCCTGATATTAAAACAATTTACTTCCCCTCTTAAGTTTATGTTACAATGTTATTTTAAGATGGGGTTACATAATTTTGAGCTCAGCTGGCCACATCAGCTTATCTTGCGTGATGGCGGCAGGAAAAGACTCCTCTGCTCGATTTCTCCCCTGTGCTCTGGAGACACCTCACTGATAGCTAAATGGACCAAGGAGTATGCTGTCCGACTCTGGATTCAGCAAAGCTCTGACCAGGTGCTGCTCAATAACGTCAAGACCACGGTCCCTGAAAACAAGAAGGATGTACCTTCTACTTCATAACTAATTTATACTCTCTTTTTACACTGAGCACAATACATCACAAACATTGAGTTCAGAGCGTTAGGCCAACTGTCAGCTTCATCTGAAATACTTTATACCAGTATTAACCTCCTTAATGGTTACTACGCCTCTGCACTTCCAGCATTATTTCTGTCTAATCAATCATCTAGGTGTCAGTGTACTGTTTGGCCATTCCATGCAGTTTTACTTTCCTCCGACACCTTCTGTTCAGGCTGGAGCATTATAGGCTTTACATCATGTTTGCTACTGAACTACACATATATACAGGCATAATTTAACAATTCACATTCAATTTTCATTAAAAGATACTGAATGTTTCAAGCTTACCACAATTCATGGAAACAAACACAGATACGTTGATTAGCAATGAATTCTGGCACAAATACTGGCACAAATTCCCATCTGCTTATGTTCCAGGCTTTTATTTAGCAAAAATATGAGCTGGCTTCAACGCACTGTTGCTTTATCAAGCTTATTTGAACTAGTGGTCTCGAACTAACGCTTCTAAGTGAGTATATCAGCGAGTCTGGCCAATGGAGCCACGTTTGACAAGTGTTTGAAAAAATTTTAACTTCCTACGTCTCCCCTAACAACCAAAGATAGTATTTATAGTCCGACCAATCGTGTTTAGTCTTATATTTGTTGCGCTCCAATCAATTTGGAGTTTACATGGTAGGCTATTTCTGTACGTAAGGTTTTTTCAAACACGTTATAAAAAAATTTTATGAGCAGAAATGATTTCATGCTGTCAGGCATCCCCACTATTTTATTTTGGTTATAACTTGTTAATTCCTAGACTATTTGCATAACGTTGTACATATTCTTTGTCATCAAACCCTAAGGAACCCAAATATATATATTTAATAGAGCTAAAATGCTGCGTTCAAAATATGCAATTCCTTCTACCTCCTGTTTCGAAGATGTGCTGTCTGGGTACTGTAATGTTTTCAAACGTAAACCCATCTATTGTCATCTTTCTAATAAGAGTTTTTCAGGTTTTTTAAAACCTAACTCTGGGAAGGGTAGTGAATTTATCACTGTCCGTCTGAAAAAAAAAAGTTAGTGCATGTGGCCTTACACGCGTGATAGTAGTAATTGTGTATCGCGCGACGCGTGTTGCATGCGTTCCTGATTTTCAGCCCTCCCTCTCTCTTTCTATTTGAGTCCATCTGTTCGTTCGTTTTGGTAACGCAGTATAATTAATGTTAGGATTAATTTAGGTCATTACGCAGTCTGCCTCTCAATGTTTTTCTTAGAAATGCAATACCCGTTTTAATGTGCTGTGGAAACGCTTGTATTTATGCAGTGGCTTATATTTAACGTGGAAACGTTACAATTTGCAGACGAAGCATAAAACAAAGGGGGATTTCGAGTACATTCCTTGTGACAGCACTGTTATTTTACCATTGCTCTTTTCTTTATTAGAATTTATTTGTTAGGCTTTATATTTACCTGATAATTTATATATGTGGATTAGAATATTTCACGACACCTCCCCTCTTAAAACAGACATTATATGTCAGTCCTTTATTCTATATAGACATAGATAAATGTAAGTCAACTTGACTTTACTCTGCTGTGGTGCTATCATGGTTTTATGTAGTTGGGTCCATTCAGAGTAGGCACTACTCTTGAAATCTGCCTCAGACTTCTACAACCAATAATATATTTCGGTTATGTTACTGAACAGCCGCAAGTGTGAGTGCTTGTCTTAATGCTGCTTCGCAACCCGTATTCACCATTTCTCTTCTCTGAGTCCGCGCAATGACATGTCCAGAGAACATTATATTTCCCTCAAAATGTACGTTATGAGGAGATAACATATACCTGGTGATAGCAGAGTTTTCGTAGTGGATCCCATAATCTTCTTATTATCCTGTATGAAACATTCGGAATATCCTCAATCAAAGAGGCAACTCAGGGATTCATTACGTTCCTCCGAAATGTTTACATCCAACAATTTTCTCATTATTCTAGAGAAGACACTAGGCGCATTCTTCAATCCAATTGGCAATCTATTAACTCATAGTGTCCTTCTGAGGTACTAAAAGCTAGGTATGGTCTAACCTCAGGCTTTACTGGAATCTGATAGTATCCTTTACTCAGATCCACTTTTGAGAAATATTTAGCCTTATTTAACTGGCAACCAGCTGATTTGTATCCGGCAATGGATCCACCTGTCCTTCTGTAATAGCATTCAGTCTCCTGTAATCTATACAGAGTCTATGTTCTCCAGAGGGCTTCCTTAAGAGTACAACACCGGAACTATACGAAGATTCACTGTGCGAAATAATTCCTTCCTTCAAAGCTTTCTCCTTAGCAAACGGAATCGAATATGGTTTCATACAGACAGGTGTGGGGTCTATCAGTTTCATATCATATTCCAATAGGTTTGTATGCCCTGGTCGGTCTGTTAACACCTCTGCATGATTATTTAGAACCTGTTGCACTCTCTCTTTCTGAGTTTTCGTTAAATGTGTACTGATTTTCACCTGTGCTGCTGTCTCACAGGGGTGTAATGGATACTCAAATGATGAAAGTGGTTCCTTTTTCATCTCCATGGCGATGGACAAGGTCAACAAGTGTGTCTCCTCCTGATGTTCTCTTTCCAAATATTTCTTCAGGAGATTCACATGATAGATTTTTTCTTTCCCCTTCTTATCTATCTTATAATTTGTTCTAGATACCTTCTCTAAAACTGTATATGGACCCTGCCATCCAATTTGTAACTTATTCTGACTCCCGGGCAAAAGAAGCAGTACTTTCTCTCCCACAGCCAAATTTCTGTCTTTCGCCTTCCTGTTATAATAGGCAGCATGTTTCTTCCTGGCTTGTTTCAAATTTTCATTGGCAAGTTTCCAGCCAGTTTTTAAACGAGTGGTCAGCTCATTCACATTTTGGTATGAAGATGTAATGTTTTCCTCTGCCTTTTCATCAGTCCACGTTCTTAACAAAGCTACATATGGACCTTTAATTGTGTGGACCTATTTGTCCATGCACCGGTATGGTCTCTTCCACTCGAAGCTTTATAGTGATGATTTTTCCTCCCAGAATTATTATTCACAAAACGACCGCTACCAATTTTTCTTTTGGGGCTTTCTCCCCACTTAAAATTCTTGATGAGAGATTTCCTCTCTACATCCTCTTCCTCCAGTTTGTTTAAGTCCGATTGAGGGATTTTCGGCTTATCCTGGGGTAAGACATCTGTTTGCACTCTCCGCATAGTGGCCATTGTAAAACAGTTAAGTGAAGCTTGTCCGTGAAAAGGGGCTTCCCATTCCATTTGGTCCACTTTATCAAATCTATTTTTCTTTTCATTATCAGGCCTAATTTTGCCCCGTGGCGTGTCCAGGTCCTGATCCATGTTCCCACTTGTGGGTGTTCCCTCATGTGCTATGCTACACCTTTCTACAAAATTCTCAATGTCCCATCTTGCTTTGGGCCAATAATAATTGTGAGCCACCTTTTGAATGATGGTACCTATCTTCTCATGGTCCCCATCTGGTTTCACATGTAGGCTCCTTATTAAGTCTGCCCTATATCTTTTAGGAAGTACCAGCTGTCCCTGACCTTTGGATCTAGCTCCAGTCTTCCTATACATCAACTTGTTTTTCATGTAAAAATCTCCCTTGCCTGGAGTTGTATGACAAGTTGACAATTTTCTGAAACAAGGCTTGAGTGTTTTATCCCCAGCCTGTGCCTTCCTCATCTCTTCTGGAGTGGTATCCAACATAATATCCTCCTCCTGTCTTGAGGTCGACCTGACCTGAAGGGTTGCCATATACACAGGTTTCCTTCTGCAACGGTCAGTGTCATGATTGTCCATCTGACAATTCTTACACCACCTTTTTCCTTGGTTGAAAGATTTTCTTTCATCATATTTCCTTTCATCGAATTGTGGGAATTTATTTTTATTTTCATACCGTGGCCTATCAAACTGGTGCTTACTTTTGTTTTGATCTCTAGGATCAAATTGATTAAAGTTCTGTGGTGCCCTAAAGTTATCCACTTGTTTCTTTTTATTACCTGTTACCTCTGCTTGAGCTGCTTGATACCTTTCAGCAACATTTAGCAACTCACCCAGCCTCTCTGCACCTTGTTCCATGAGAAACTTTCTCAGGTCTGGAGCCATGGACTCTCTTAATTGCTCTATAAGGACCATTTCCTTAAGATCTTGGGTTTTCCCCAGAGAAGTCCATTTCTCCAAGTATGTCTCTATTCGTGCAGAGAACTGGTGATAGGTTTCACCTGACAGTAGTTTAGCATTCCTAAATTTTTTCCTATAGAATTCTGCATTCTTTTCATACCTTAACAAAAGAGCCTGCTTTAGCATGTCATAATTTTCCTGATCACCTCTGCTCATTTTTGCAAAAACTTCATAAGCTGCCCCACGAAGTCCCTGAGATAACTTTAAGCTCCACCTTTCTCTCTCTAACCCATATGTGGTAGCTAATAGTTCATACCTATTTAGGTAGCTCTCTATATCATCGTCTTTCTCAACAAAATGATCTAAATGAAAATTCATAGCTGAGGTTGAGGCTCCTTGGCTAGCAGTGGCATCAGAGGCAAAGGGACTGGCACCATTTTCAGGAGCATGGCCCTGAAACTCAAACTCCCTTAGTCGTAACTCATGTTCCCTTTGTAATCTCTTCTCCTCCTTTTCTGCTTCCCTCTCTGCAGCTAATTTCTTCTCTTCCCTTTCTGCAGCCAATCTTCTTTCTTCTGCTTCCCTTTCTGCAGCTAATTTCTTCTCTTCCCTTTCTGCAGCCAATCTTCTTTCTTCTGCTTCCCTTTCTGCAGCTAATTTCTTCTCTTCCCTTTCTGCAGCCAATCTTTTGTCTTCTCTTTCTGCCTCCAATTTCTTAGCCTCAGCCTCAATCTGCAACCTCTTAATTTCTTTTTCAGCCTCTAACTTTCTTTCGGCTTCAAACCTTCTTTCTTCGCGTTCAATAAATTTGTCACATTCCGTAGTGACATAGGCAACCATAACTTGCCCATCTAATCCTAACTCTTTTGCAGTCTGAACAGCAGCAGATCGAAACTTGGCCAGGTCCGCCATTGTCTATCAGGTAAGTTTATACAATGTCTAACCAACAATTCAATCTCTAATTATATATCTAATGGACAACACAGGCACCGTGAGCTCAACCTTATTTAATTCCACCCAAGGATACCTTTTAATTCTTATATTCCCTGAAGTGAATTACCCCCAATATTTTTAATAGGGAAAGATTCAAAATCCCGGACGAGCCCCCAATATATGTGGTGAAGTGGGATGTTATAAATATTTATAGGGGACTTAGTGTACTGACTGAGATCAGCTGTGAAGGTATCTATATCTAATAAGAGTAGTGTATTATAGATAACCTTACTTGCTGCCACATATATATATATCTCAGTCAGAATTATTCTGGAATAGTGTGATGACTACGTTGTATGTCTAGGGTATGTGTATGATGAAGTGTAAGTCATAACAACAACAGACGGATAAACAATTTAATTTATTCCACCACACTTGACAACACTGTGACACTCACATACATATAACACTCTAAAGGATATCTTAAAGGAGTCACTGATAACTTTTCAAATAACAATATGTATTCATTGCTGTCATGAATGAATATGTGTCCTGATTCAAATACAAAGGGAACCAGGAATCACAATCAATTTTAATTACAAGTTATATGTACAGAATTTCTCAATATGAATATTGTAGTGACATATATTATTAAAAGTATCCTATGTGTGTCAGTTGTGTAGTAGTAATATGAAGTAATACTGGTTTTGTTTTGTTCAAGCTCTGTTGGTATTTGTCATCATGACTTCAATAGTTTGTCTTTATTGGAACTAGTATTGGAGATGTTCTCAGTTCCTGATATTAAAACAATTTACTTCCCCTCTTAAGTTTATGTTACAATGTTATTTTAAGATGGGGTTACATAATTTTGAGCTCAGCTGGCCACATCAGCTTATCTTGCGTGATGGCGGCAGGAAAAGACTCCTCTGCTCGATTTCTCCCCTGTGCTCTGGAGACACCTCACTGATAGCTAAATGGACCAAGGAGTATGCTGTCCGACTCTGGATTCAGCAAAGCTCTGACCAGGTGCTGCTCAATAACGTCAAGACCACGGTCCCTGAAAACAAGAAGGATGTACCTTCTACTTCATAACTAATTTATACTCTCTTTTTACACTGAGCACAATACATCACAAACATTGAGTTCAGAGCGTTAGGCCAACTGTCAGCTTCATCTGAAATACTTTATACCAGTATTAACCTCCTTAATGGTTACTACGCCTCTGCACTTCCAGCATTATTTCTGTCTAATCAATCATCTAGGTGTCAGTGTACTGTTTGGCCATTCCATGCAGTTTTACTTTCCTCTGACACCTTCTGTTCAGGCTGGAGCATTATAGGCTTTACATCATGTTTGCTACTGAACTACACATATATACAGGCATAAATTAACAATTCACATTCAATTTTCATTAAAAGATACTGAATGTTTCAAGCTTACCACAATTCATGGAAACAAACACAGATACGTTGATTAGCAATGAATTCTGGCACAAATACTGGCACAAATTCCCATCTGCTTATGTTCCAGGCTTTTATTTAGCAAAAATATGAGCTGGCTTCAACGCACTGTTGCTTTATCAAGCTTATTTGAACTAGTGGTCTCGAACTAACGCTCCTAAGTGAGTATATCAGCGAGTCTGGCCAATGGAGCCACGTTTCGACAAGTGTTTGAAAAAATTTTTAACTTCCTACGTCTCCCCTAACAACCAAAGATAGTATTTATAGTCCGACCAATCGTGTTTAGTCTTATATTTGTTGCGCTCCAATCAATTTGGAGTTTACATGGTAGGCTATTTCTGTACGTAAGGTTTTTTCAAACACGTTATAAAAAATTTTTATGAGCAGAAATGATTTCATGCTGTCAGGCATCCCCACTATTTTATTTTGGTTATAACTTGTTAATTCCTAGACTATTTGCATAACGTTGTACATATTCTTTGTCATCAAACCCTAAGGAACCCAAATATATATATATTTAATAGAGCTAAAATGCTGCGTTCAAAATATGCAATTCCTTCTACCTCCTGTTTCGAAGATGTGCTGTCTGGGTACTGTAATATTTTCAAACGTAAACCCATCTATTGTCATCTTTCTAATAAGAGTTTTTCAGGTTTTTTAAAACCTAACTCTGGGAAGGGTAGTGAATTTATCACTGTCCGTCTGAAAAAAAAAAGTTAGTGCATGTGGCCTTACACGCGTGATAGTAGTAATTGTGTATCGCGCGACGCGTGTTGCATGCGTTCCTGATTTTCAGCCCTCCCTCTCTCTTTCTATTTGAGTCCATCTGTTCGTTCGTTTTGGTAACGCAGTATAATTAATGTTAGGATTAATTTAGGTCATTACGCAGTCTGCCTCTCAATGTTTTTCTTAGAAATGCAATACCCGTTTTAATGTGCTGTGGAAACGCTTGTATTTATGCAGTGGCTTATATTTAACGTGGAAACGTTACAATTTGCAGACGAAGCATAAAACAAAGGGGGATTTCGAGTACATTCCTTGTGACAGCACTGTTATTTTACCATTGCTCTTTTCTTTATTAGAATTTATTTGTTAGGCTTTATATTTACCTGATAATTTATATATGTGGATTAGAATATTTCACGACAGTCGGCATTTTCTCTAAGCGGGCGACAATCCCGAGTAAAGTTCTTCTAACGTCCTACAAGGTAGCATACCGGGTAGCAAAATGTAAGAAACCCCATACGATTGCAGAAGAACTCGTTTTACCGTGTGCTATTGATATGGTGCCCATTATGGTTGGAGAGTCCGTGGGAAAACAGCTTTTGCCCATTCCTTTGTCGGACAGTACAATCAGCCGTCGAATTCAAGATTTAGGAGAGGATCTTAATGAACAGATTATAGAAAAAATTATGGGGAAGGACTTTGCTTTGCAGCTTGATGAGGCCACTGCTAGCAATAGAGATGCTCATTTAATCTGTTATGTGCGGTTTGTTGATGAAAAAAACGAAATGGTGGAAGATCGTCTTTTTTGTTAGGACATAAATGCAGGTACGACAGGCAAAGATTTATTTGAAATTGTGGACAACTTCATGGCGGAAAATAAAATAGACTGGGCTCATTGTGTTGGTGTGTGTACCGATGGTGCTCGTTCAATGCCGGGCTGTTATAGTGGCCTACAAGCCCTCATCCGCGGCAAAGCTCCTGATGCTGTTTGGACCCATAGTATTATCCATAGGGAAGCACTTGCTTCACAGCATTTTAGTGTTGATTTGAATGAAGTCCTGCAAACTGTCATAAATGTGGTGAACTTTATTAAAACTCGACCTCATAGAGCTAGATTTTTCAGTAAAATGTGTCACGATATGGGGGCTGAGCATACGTCTCTCTTATTTTATAGCAGCACTCGATGGCTTTCCATAGGAAATTATTATCGCGCATTTTTGAACTTAGGCGAGAACTCTATTCTTATCTTGAAGAATAAAACCATGTCAGTGCTAAGTGCTTTCTTTACACTGACTTCCTGTTAAAAGTTGCATACCTCTGTGATCTTTTTGAAAAGTTGAACTCGTTGAATAAGTCTCTGCAAGGAAGTGAAACTCATTTGATTCAACTTATTGACAAAGTTTCGGCCTTCAAAAAGAAGCTTCTTTTTTGGAAGAGAAAAATCAATGAAAGGGGAAAAACGGACTACTTCCCAGGTTTGCAGCAGTTCATTACAGACAATGAAATAGATTTTAGTGCAGATATTGTTTTTATAATTCAAGGACACTTATCTCAACTCAGTGTTCATGTTGAAAAATACTTTCCTGAAAACTGTGACAGGTTTCAGTGGGTTCAAAATCCCTTCAGTAGTTACGCTCCTTCGGACTTCAATACTGCAGAAGAGGAAGAACTGATAGAACTTTCATCAGACTCTTCACTATAAGCGAAGTTTCCATCCATGGCATTGCCAAAATTTTGGTATTCAGTAAAACAGGAGTTTCCAAGCTTGAGCAAGAGAGCACTGAAGATATTAATTCCTTTTGCAACCTCCTATCTCTGCGAGGCTGGGTTTTCAGCAGTGGCTGTCATAAAAACCAAGTTCAGATCAAGACTTGATGTGGAGAAGGAAATGAGGGTAGGTGTATCTCAATTGGTGCCAAGATTTGACAAGCTGTGTAACAACAAGCAAGCTCAAGTGTCACACTGAGGTGACTGGTACTTTATTCATCATATTTTTTTTTTAGTTTTACTGTACAAGTTTTTTGTTATGGAGATTGAATCATGAGTGTAGTATATCAGTGAATGATTTTCAGACAAAAATATAAAAAAATGTTAGAAAGAAACTACTTTATCTGTGCTGTTTTCTTTTTTTAGTAAGGGTTTTCAAAGTGCACTTTGTGTATATTTTTTCTTGTACGTGTAATTTTTTCACAGATTGTCCAATTGCATTTTTTTTTAAATTACGAGTACATTAAAAAAAATTACATTGTTTAAAAGCCTTTCCAAAGCTCCCCTGCTCAAAAAAAAGTTAGGCTAAATGTCGAAACATCGCTAGAGTTGTTACCAGTTATCCCACAGGGGAGCCGCAGACAGAATGTAGTAGGTCAGGGGAGCCATGAACTCAAAAAAGTTGAAAACCGCTGAGCTACACACCAATGAAAACCAAGCTCATGAATCTGATGGGATTAGATCTCATAGCCTCAATATTTTGCATTATCATGATGCTGGTAGAAAAAGGCATTTGCTGTTTTAATTTTGATCCTTCGGCATTGGTGGTAAAATATAATTCTGACATAGACAAGGAATCGATCACCAAACATGAAGACAAAGAAGACTATAAGAAGACTTATTACAATCGATTCCGCTAAGAGCTTGCACTCATGTAAGGCCGAGATAAATAAAATATATTGCTTTAAATATTGAGATATTATATTTATGTTTGTATATGGTTATCCAGTATCTCTCTCTGTCATTCTCACTATCTATCTATCTATCTATCTATCTATCTATCTATCTATCTATCTATCTATCTATCTATCTATCTATCTATCTATCTATCTATCTATCTATCTATCTATCTATCTATCTATCTATCTATCTATCTATCTATCTATCTATCTATCTATCTATCTATCTATCTATCTATCTATCTACCTGGTTGGCTGTCTGTCTGTCTATATGTCAGTCTATTTATCTATCATCATCAGCTGCCATCTCTACAGCGAAGGTTGGCTGTAATGGATCTCCAACGTCTTCTGTCTCTTGTCTTGGTGGTGCACTCTGATAGACTCTTTCCTGTCCATCTCTTGATGCTATCTTCCCACTTATAGCGTTGTCTTCCCCTTGCACGTTTGCTTTCAACTCTCCCTTCTGTTATGGTCTTCTGCAAGGTGGTATGCCTTTTTATGTGGCCAAAATATTTTAGCTGCCGAACTTTGATCTCCCTCATTAGTTCTCTTTTCATACCTACATTTTCTAGGACCTCCTTATTTCTTTTCTTCTCTTTCCATGGGATGCGCCCCATTCTTCTATATATCCACATTTCAAGAGCCTCAATTCTTTCTTCCAATTGCATATTCATCGTCCATGTTTCTGCACCATACAGTAATGCAGAATATATATAACACCTTATGATTCTCAGTTTTAATTTGTGAGATATATATATATATATATATATATATATATATATATATATATATATATATATATATATATATATATATATATATACAAATTGGCTATCGGGTTAACTAATATCTCTGTTTTTCTCTCTCTCTCTCTCTCTCTCTCTCTCTCTCTCTCTCTCTGTATATATATATATATATATATATATATATATATATATATATATATATATATATATATATATATATATGTGACGAAAGTACTGAGATTCTGTCTTTCAAATGGCCCATGTCTTTTTCTCCTTGCATTTTGTTCACTATTTTTGGAGGGATTACAGAAAAATCCTTCTCCATGTTTCTTCTCCTTCTATTATTTACGTTTTTTTTCAAGATGAGATCACGAGGGAGTTTGATCTCATCTGCTTTATGGTTCCTTCTTTATGACTAGTAGTCTTGTTTAGTGTTGGTGTGTAGGGAACTGTTGCATTATTATTCTAGACGAAAGATTATAGAGGCTAGATCAGGATTTGCACCAGTGTCCTTTTTTTAAAGATATTGCGTGGCCATAGACGCATTTTTCGGGAGTTAAATTATTTGCGGCCATTTTTGCTTCATTTCCGCAGTATAGGGCTAGGACTAATTCCCGTTTCTTTGTCTAGCAGAAACTGGTTGCATCAGCATGATCTAAGGTTCTGATTGGCTGAGAGCTAACTGCAGTTGAAATGCAGAGCTCCCATTGGCTTTAGAACCACGCCGCGCATATGACGTCATGAAGTCGGCGCGTGGGGGTCTTGATAATAAATACACCCAAATTTCATAAGTTCGGTCTCTAAAAAATTAATTGCCAAGCCGGGTGCCAGAAGCAAATTGTCGATTGCCTTTCAGTTGGACATTCGAGATTTGGTAAGCATGAATTTTTGCGTGAGGGCTTTATTTAATTTTTCTAGGCCTAGGCTGATCATTTAAGTTTCTTTGGGCAGTTTAAGTTTAATGTTAATTCTTAAAGCCAGAGCCATCAAATACGATCTTAGTGATAGACTTGAGAAACTTTATAGGTCCATTTAATTCCTTGTTGAAGGAATAGCGGCATGGTTTAAAAGTTGAGATATCACCGCTTTGTATTATTGCAAAGTAGGTCGGGAGAGAAACCCGCCTCTCTGGTTTATGAATTTACAGAATGACGGGAGCGTGTGTATTTGTGATTTTAGTGAGAATGTATTGCTGCAAGTTATTTATATTATAGTACACATCTATCTGTGGACGGGAGTGAAAGAGGCGTAATTTGGAAGCACGTGCGTGGGTTACGGAATTGTTATTCGAGACGAGGTTCAGAGGGACGAGGGGGAGAGACGCACGTGGTCATAAAATTGTAAACACGTGGTTGAACTACGGGGGTTTTCAATTTGATAACAGGGGTTATGTATAACTTCTTTGCAGTATGTATACGCTAGCATCTAATATGTTATTGATGGTGCATTGGTGTTCTGTGAATTCAGAAGATGGGAGAAGAAATTTTAAAGGGAATTATTTTGTATTACATTTTGAATGTGATTACCATTATTGACGGGAAGTTTAGGAATTCCTAGAGATAAGAGTATTTTTGTGTTAAACATTACGGCATTAGTGTCAGCGTAAGAAGTAGGCCACAGTACGTCTGCCCAGACGGGCCAGTGAAAATATTGTTGTTGCTCGTAGTTAGTCAGGCAGAACCTGGGTCAGACGGTCTGCGGTGTTGTATTACCGGGTGATGTTTATTTTGACTCGGAGAGAGAGAAGAGAGGGGAGTTACGGGTTGAAGAGTAAGGGAGTTATTTGTTATTTGAAATACAGTATTAACGTTTTGTTTAGCTGTTGTTTTTGCTTTTGTCTAAACAGCAGGTACCGGCTTTTGTGGGGAAGAGCAGAATTTTGATACTACAAAATTTCTCCCATTCGCAGACACCCAAAGTCTCGCGTTAATTGCCAGTGGTGGAAGGAGAGAAAGAAAAGACGTTTTCCCAGGCAGGGGAAGACATTTTCCAGCGAATAGGATTTTTGTGGATAAATCCTGAGCTCTGACGCTCGGTCGGTTACACACGCAGATTTGGCATGCTGCCAGCGTTGTGGTAATTTTATGTTCGCTTCTTCACGGCCATAATAAAGCCGAAAGCCCCATCGCCCAGTCATAGGTAATCGGGCAGGTAACCTCAGAGGTGTTAGGAGAAGCCAGCTACAGTTCCAGTCTAGAATCCAGTGGGGTTCTGTTAAACCTAGTCGTCAATTTCAGAATGGTGGAGGGAAATAGGGTCACAATACCCTCTACAGATTTTAGAGCAGAGAACAGCTGCTGAAAGTGTAGTCTACAGGTAGTAGACCAGATAGGCAGAACTGATAGTTTTGGTGAATCATAGCAGAGGACTGCTGCTGAAGTTTAGAGGTGCAGTTAGTTGTGTTCAGGAGATTTCATGATAGGCTGTGTAGAACCGAAGTCTGTGCAGAGAGTGTGTAGACACTTCGTAGTCGTTCCAGCTATCAGTGGACTTAGAGTTAGAGTTAGAATTTAGAACAGCTAGTTTGGAGTATAGGCGACATCAAGTGCAGTGTAGTTCATTTCAGTTAACCTTACCTTCTTTCTCCATACAGGTGAAACTTGTGGATGAAGGGTGGGGTTGGTTTTTTTTTGATGATACATCATTTCGTCATTTTTTTCTTCCTGAATTTGGTTGTTTTCAGGAGTGCATACACTGCAATTTTATGTATTTGACATGTATATGAGTTTGTTTATAGGTGTATAATAAACTTGTATAAATTGTAGCTGGCATCAGTCATTTCATTTAAGTACAGTAGCTATATGTTGTCTGTGTCTTGGTGTTTGTGAAGCTTGATATAACCTTATCCCCTTAGGGTAGCTAGAGGTCGTTGACAACTATAGCACATAATACGTCCGAAGTGGCGAGGAAAGAATCAACCTCGGTTCTTAACCTCGGAGCCAATAGTGTCAACTGTTCACATTTCACTATCGTTTTCTTCTAGATCTATCTTTCCAGTCTTCCTTCTCACTAGTGTCTTGTCCCTATAGGTAGACAGTCTCTAGTTCTAAATCCATTTCGTGACAATATATATATATATATATATATATATATATATATATATATATATATATATATATATATATATATATATATATATATATATATATATATATATATATATATATATATATATATATATATATATATATATATATATATATATATATACTGAAGCACATTAAAAACGCACCACCTGTATAATCCAGGAACAGAGTGTGAAATGTAAATATAAGTGTTTACAAGTTTACATATTTGGAATCTTTATTCATTTTCCTATGAATCCATGCTGGTCATTAATTTGTACATTTGATTGTTATGAAATTCATTGCATTCTGTGCAGGCAAGGGAGAAAACCAAAAATGCAACCAATAAAAAAATTCATTCACACTATCCTCAGCATCTGGTATGTCCACCGTGTGCTTGCAAACAAGCTTGGCAGCGGCTCCGCATGGAACGCACGAGTCTCTGAAGGAAATTCCGGGGAATCAAGTCCCATTCACGTGTAAGAGCAGCTTCGAGCTGTTGCAGATTAGCTGGAGAACCTTGCCTGTAGACTCTGCGTCCAAGCTCGTCCCACAGATGTTCTATAGGGGACATATCTGCTGATAGGGCAGGCCAATCAATCGTCACAATGTTCTGCTGCTGTAGATATTGCTGCGTAATGCATGCGGTGTGCGCACGTGCGTTATCCTGCTGGAGAAGCTGCAAGTCTGGATAATTTGTGAAATAAGGAGCAACCAATGCATCCAGAACATCATCTCGATATGTTACAGCATTAACATTTCCACGGAAGACGTGAAGAGGCAAGCGATAGTGAAAACTGAATCCTCCCCAAATGTGAATACTGCCACCTCCAACTCGGTTAACTGACGAACACAGCAATCTGCAAAGCGCTCTCCACACCGTCGCCAAATCCGCATACGTCCATCAGCAAAGGATATGTTGAATCCGCTCTCGTCTGTGAATAGGACAGCATTCCACTGCAGTCTAGTCCATCTGACATGTTGTTCTGCTCATTGCAGGCGCTGCTGACGATGTCTGTGAGTCAAGTTTGGCCTAATTTAAGGTCATCTTGCAGTAAGGCCTGTATCTCTGAGTCGCCGTATGACTGTCATTCGAGAGACTTGCCCACGTCTAACCACTATTGCTCTTGCTGTTTGACTTGCCGGGAGAGAACGATTCCTTAGGTGACTCAGCACAATATGACGATCTTGCGCAGGGGTAGTAACTCGTGGTTGGCCACTCCGAAGTCTATCCCGGGCACTGCCAGTGGTTCCGTAACGTTCATTGAGACGTACAATAGTGCTGTGGTGGCAATTCATCCTTCTGGCAATGGCCCGCGAGCTCATTCCGGTCTCCAACATACCAATGGCTCGTTGGCGGTCGTTTTCAGATAGTCGTGGCATTTCAAGCACATGTACTGGGTGTTTTGTCTCAACGGCTTTTTTATACCGAGTATACTGCCACAACGCGTACACATTTTCAGGGTCATAGATGTTGGGAATCGTGTTGCACGTGTAACTTTCATTGTTTTCATGTAGTCTGTACACAAACCCGTGAGTTGAATCATGCACTTTCCATTCCAGCAGCCATTCGCTCTCTATCTCATGACAAACACGGGGAAAATCCATTCCCACACTTTTTTTTTCCAGCTTCTCGGCATCAGTATATATAATAGTGGTGCGTTTTTAATGTGCTTCAGTATATATATATATATATATATATATATATATATATATATATATATATATATATATATATATATATATATATATATATATATATATATATATATATATATATAATCATTCACACACACACACATTCGGCTACTTTGAATACCATTTTGCTACTTTTAAATTATTTTCTCGCTACTTTTCTTGAAAAAATCTGGCAACACTTCGCAGAACAGCAAGCAACTTACACGGTCGCGAAAAAAATACCAAACCTAAGTGTTATGAAAGGTCGAGAAGAGCGTGGGAAAGCCTTAAAAGCAAATAGATGCCAAATGGAGAAAAACAAAAATATAAAGGCAACCATGACTTAAACAAGACGACAAGACTGGAAAGAGTTTAGAGCTGTCTGTAGGTTGGGGTTTGGGGGGGGGTTTTGTTACAGAAAAAAGAACATAAATGGGGGCAAATGTTTTTCCTGATCCTCCAAAAGAATTGCAAGGTGTATTCTCCCTCCCCTTCCCCCCCTTCCACACCCCCCTACAGCATCTCAAATAGTAGATCTATTTCTTATTCCCTCAGTATACCGCTGGGCTACATCAAACTAAAAACAATTGGCATGCGGTGGATCCAGGCATCGACTGCAGTCTCAGCTTGTGCTTGGACAGTACAACCTAGTAGACAGTTCTTCTCAGACGCCAATATCTATTTCCTAGTCTCGGTGAAGATTGATTGGTGGGGGGGTGAGGGGGGGTGCGCAGTCCGCCCCGTATACTCACTGGTGGCAGGCGCTCAGTGGATGCGCGCTGCGGGACAGCGGATACACTGCTCTACGTTCAACTGGGAACAAGGGCGGGTGATACAAACCTTTTTTCGGGGCTCTGCGTGTTCGTGGGATTCATTCATGCTGCTTAATACGTGGGCCGCTGGCTGATGCATAAGTATAAGCTTTCCGACGCGCTGCCCAAGCGTTGAGCGAATTGTAAGCACATAATCGCTCTCTTGAGTGTGTATCGTTAACCACTCTCGGTACTATAGTCTAGAGCTGACAGCGTAGATACAGTGTGACATTAAGCTGTTCCATTGACGGATACCAGTGTTCTACGCTAATCATTATGGTAATTCGGCGAGAAGAAGTACGCAGACACACTGATCAACTCTGTAGAGAACATCCAGCCTTTCATAACTGGCGTCGGATACTGTAGCAACATGCCTACGACAAAGCCATATAATGTGCTACGATAGCTGTGTGCTGAGACAACGATATAGGAGTCATTTCTATTCTGTTTGTGCAATAAATATGATAACCTAGATCATGCTCTTACACCTACTACACTCACCGACTCCTATATCCATCATAGTTAGTCAGTGCGAGCTATATATTGTGAGACATTGGCTTCTGGGGTAGTAATACTGGGATGTCATTTTATCTGCTCTGGTTGATCATTTAGTTTTCTATCGTCATAAACACATCCTTCTCGATGGACCTACGAACCTCGGGGCTGCCCCTAGATGTATGCGGGAATTTACATTTGTGGGGGGGGGTTTCGACTATCCGTAGAGATAAGAGGGGGGGGGGAACATATATCAAAAAAAAGTAGGGAGGGTAGCTGGTTGGGAGAAGGAGATTTTCGCTAGGCTTGTTGCGTAGGAACACACAGAATAGAGGTCTGTCTGATGAAAAACATTACAGTGGAATCAGAGCAATGATAATTACAACTATTACATTTAAGTGAAGAGATATCAAACCGAAACATCTCAATCACGACAGTTGAGGGTACACGTGGCAAAAAAAGATGGGCAGAGCACATTTCGACATACACGACAATACTATCATTGAATAAAACAGACAAGACTCATCCAGTCAGTAGTACGACGGCGCGTTAGAAGGTAAGAGGCTCTCACACAGGTTTTTTTTAGAGAAAGAACACAGGTTTGCGAAGTCAAAGATTATATCTCAACTTATGATGAGTATTGATCTTGGACTTCACATTGCACCGACCATCGCTCGACGCGATATATCAAGACACAAGACATTTATAGATCCGAACAGTACGCACGATAGCGCAATTAGGGTTTAGTGAAAGAATGGAAAAGCTCCTGGTCATGATAACTTAAATGCAGAGGTCTCTAACATTTAAAGGTCAATTAAGGGGGCACGACATAAGGCTAACAGCTGTTGCGATGCGATACTTGAGTGGAGAACAACAACACTACAATTTTGACACAAGGATAGGTTCAGTAGTCACAATAGTTACCGGGGAGACGCGACCACACTGGCAGACTCGACAAAGGGAAGTTGCGTAGTACAGGCAGTTAGGGCCAACTACACATGTCCACAGCGAGTATCTACTTCGCCCAAGCAAACATGTTCACAGTCAAGGATATGCGGGGTGGCAGGAAGTACTCTCGCTATAGAGATCTTGAGAGAAGACACAGGCGTCACACAGTGCAAGCTCTTCTTTAATATAGATGATCATCTGCAGGAGTTGCGCCGAGACTAGAAGAGTACAAGTAGGCTCATATGACATCATATCAGACATGTGAGCAAGACATCATGGTATCGTCGTATACAGAACGGAGGAGTAGGAGTCCATCAGTACGACTAGTATTTGGTAGGGGCGCAAAGTCTAGAGCTGTGAAGTGCGAGAGGCTGAGCGGCAGTTCTTTGATGAGAGAGTAAAGTGACATTGAATCGATTAGACAATCTATTGGATAACGTCTTCTCGCACTTAAGACATAGTTGTTTAATAGACAGGGCGCGTAGAATCTGCAGGTCAAGACTATGAGCACGACACAAGAGACACGCTTGTTACATTAAATTCCTCGATTCTGATTATCCTTGGGCGCAAGGGATGAGATGCTGTTTGTACGATCGCAATTTGAGACAGACACAAGATCAGTGGCAGTAGTCGACTTAGGATGACAAAATTGCTGAGTGTTCTTGTCTGGAACTATGTCCAATACGATGCTTGATGAGGGGGTGGCCAGTATGCACACATTTCTATAGAAGGGACAGGACCTCTTTCATGAGCCAATTCTCATTATCCAGCTAGATACGAGCTTGGGTGCGAGCGCACAATCGACGCATCCTATACTGTGGATTAGAGTATATAAGTGCATAGATCAGGGACATAACGACTAGTCGAGATGTCTGCTTCCTGTATACAACCGATCCTTGTCTGCTCATTATTAGTATATAAACATAGTTCAAATAAGTAGTGGACACGTGGCGTGACTTCTGCCCAGAACAACGACTCATAAGACAGGGCTAATGCCAAGGCGTCAAGACTACACCTGGCACATGACATTTTATCCAGTCACACATCTAGGAGACAAAGAAGTTGCACTTACATGGGATAGCTCAGTATGCATATGATGGACAGTGCGGGAAAGGAACCTAGCTGAATGCGACACTATTGTACACTATCATACGCACATCTCCGATGGCGAAAACAGTGCGAGTGGGTGGGAGACAGGATGGTGCGGTGGATGGCTAAAAGTGTGGCGATCATCGCAGCTTAACTCTACGTGCTAACAGACTCGAACCCAGCAGGTCGAGGCTCGATACATCACACGTCAATGGCTAAACCTTATGGATACAGTCGCACACGCCGGTCTCTTGCACCTTCAGAGACTGCCGTGCGTCGCTACTCACACTGAGCGGACGATACTTGTCTAGCACGAGGCGTGGGCGTGCAAGCACTCTCGATAGGACCAAGGAACAGAGCTAAGCGCACACGAGTCACGCGTGTAGATTTTGATCTATATTATTTACCGCGCGGGTGCGACTTCGCGGCCTGCCGGCGATGAGTGCCATCAAATGATCCTGCAGGAGCATGTACCGCTCGTTGGTTTGGATGTTAATTACAGTCTATATCTGGGAACTCATTATGGCTTGGCTATAATGCAAGTGCTAGTCGTGTGCGAGATGCTAGTTGTTTAGTTCTTCTTGCAACAATTATGGTGCCACAGGGCGCTTAGTAAAGCACCTTATATAAGTAGGTATATTGATCTCTCAATCTGTGTCTGCCTGCGGATTATAACATGTTGATCTGTCTAGCTAGTTCTTTAATCTGAGTACAAACTGGTCATTTGTCCTCTGAAATAAATACCTCTACTTGATAGGATATATATTTTTAAAGATAATGTGAGATGTCGCTGTATATTATTGTATGATCATGAGAGGTATTCATGGAGTACCTAGACTTCTATCATTTAGATACATATTTTCCTTACTATTTCTATTACTCTCAATTATATATCTATCATATTCTGATAATCTGATTTTCTCTCTAATATCTCTATAGTAAACTACATAACTTAGCACCTAGTACAGATCATGTATCATTTAGCTTATAATCATGAGGAGCGCGTTCTCTTGCACAGAACAGTGGGATTCGGTAGACCATATCTAGAAGATACCGATAGGAGGCACTAGAAGGGAATTGTAAATAGAGTGAGCTTAAGTAGCAGACTCAGTATCTCAAGCATATCATATAACGAGTAACAAGAGATAATGAGATAGTGGTGACTCTAATGTACTACGAGATTCGTCAGCTACTAATTGGATACGAGTGTTCATCAGAACCTGGCGGGGTGGTTGAGTCCGCCGGAGGTTTGACACGATTTTCACAAACAACTATCGTCGCTCTGACACACTTACGAGTAAGTGCTACACTTATGTGACTCTACCATATAAGGGTGCGCGTGGCGATTCAGGGTCACAGATATATCATTAGCACAACGATCGGCGGAGTCTTACTACACTAGTACTCTAAGAAGTTCTTCTCCCGAGTAGAACAAAGTAAGACAGACATCTCTGATTAGCGAAGCACACGGAGAAATCTCTAACTATAGAAACTTGGAGCTGTATGAGCGCGGAATCAGGAGCTCTCTAACTAGTTTTATAACTTTACATTTTATGCGTTGCTTACACTGTTCATGTTCTGTGAGACGAGCACTAGTAAGCTATCTCACGGCAAGTCTTCTCTCAGATTCTCTTTTCTCATAGAGAGAGTGTCGAGCAGAGGATCACGATAGGAAGTAATTGCGGCACGTGCAACGGACAACATTCAACAATGTGAAGGTATAGTCTATCATATATTAATCGAAAGCGCGAGTGTATCATGCGACAAAAATTAGCGCCTACGTCACAGTAGCGCATTGTCCTGAACAAGTTAGGCTTCAGCCTATATGGTCAGTTTACATGGGATCTATCGGTGCCAACATAGGGCGTTCAACTGCGGTCTTGAGATTATAACTGAGCATCTGGAACGATGATGTGTATCACTGAGCGACAAACTAATGTACTCCTCAAACATTCTGCATATAATAATTTATACATACATACGTTCACTGACATCAGGGAAAACAACACAGCATGAAGCACTGCGAGCAACGACTCTAGCGTGAGCGTATCGTATCGTAATGACAATAGAAACGAGCATATTAGGATCGGGCGGTAAAAAGAGTCACTACACACGAGCTATGATTTCATAACCACTCACATAGTTCGAGGAGCTGATTTCTCAAAATAACGTTAAACTAGACAAAATCCTACATAATCTGTCGAGACAACACATGAGGTTAGTAACCGCGGAATAGAACTAATTACACAAATAAGTCAACTTGCAAGTGGCATGCAAGGATTACAAGAGGGCTAAGAGATACTACGACGTCTCAGATGGCTACACGTAGTTCCTCGCTGTTCTCTCTGCTCTAAAATCTGATAGCTACGGGTCTTTATTGTGATGCACTAGGTCAACCAGATATACTGGAGAGGACATGCGTTCAATCCCAAGGCCAAAGAATCGAAGGTTCAATGGGAGATAGACTGATTTGACTGTTTTCCGATTCCATAGAAGTTTATATCTCTCAGAAGACATGATGACAACAGTGGACACACTGTAGTAGAAGGAGTTAGGATGGACATGCTCGACATCAACACGAGCAATGATGAGGCGAGATCCTCTCCTCTGTGGTTCATTCTTTAAGACACGACTTGAAACGATTTACCTATGGAATGAGCGTGGGGGCCGAAAAGTATCTACGAAACATTCGTACAATATAGGCCAACATTAAAGCGTGCATGCCGAAATTTGCTTACTCTCTCAGACACTGACAGACAGCACGAAAATAGACACATGAAGAAGTACTCGATTTTTTTTTCTTGGTGGGGGGGGGGGGGGGGGGGGGGGGGGGGGGTGGGTGTGGGGGGGTGGGGGGGCTGGGGGGGGGGAGGGTAGGGGGTTTGGTTGGGTGGGGGGGGGGTGTGGGGGGGGGGGTGTGCGCGGGGGTGGGGGGGGGGGGTGGGGGGGGGTGGGGGGGGGGGGGTGGGTGGGTGGGGGGGTGGGGGGTGTTTGGTGGGGGGGTTGGTGGGGGGGTTTGGGTGGTGTTGTGGTTAATTGGGGGGGGGGGGGGGTGGGTTTTTGTATAACGTGGTTTTTTTCGTTTTTTCTTATTCATAATGTAATTTAAAATAAATGGTCAACAGATCTATTGTGAAGCGTAGATGATTATCACATTCGGTTTCTTTTGTAGAGATTGTGATCACACACACACATACATTGAGTCTGTAGTGAAGCCATGAGTTGGCCAAAATGGATTTAATTATTGCTTCATCTCTGACGAAGACTCAGTAACAAGACCAACAGATTAGTATCCTTCTAGTGCTGGTGTCGTGATAGTTTGTTCAGGTTAGTCGGTCGGTCTTAGCTAAACATCTCTAGTGTGGATAGCCTATCAGGGTGCCACGTAAAAAGCTTAGTGGTAAGGATATGCGGAACTATTGGAGCGTATTGGAGGACATTCATCCTATTTTCTAGATTTTCAGCCGCACTGACTTTCTGAAAGAGCAGAACAAGACTAGACACTTCTGAGAGAGGAGATTAATTAGGGAGAGCCAATGCTGATTGTAATTGGCGTAGATCTTTGGGTCAGTCTTCATCGTTACGTTATTTGCGTTTTTCGTCTGCACCTGCATCTTGTTTTGTAGTACACCTCATTTCTCGTGATTTAGTATAATCCTAAGTAGCTTAAGAAAACGTTTGTAAAGCATTTCTCTATGTTTTATTGTATAAATGTTTCTGCTTTTTTGTCACTAAGAATGGGTACGTATCTTGAAAACTGCTATTCGAACTGTCTTAGTAATAGCACATTGCCTCTGTTTAGTTAGTAAGGCAAGAGCTTTAGCTTAGAGGGCATTTCCACATCGGACGTCGGTTAGGTAGTTGTAGTGTGATTATGAACGATCATTGGATTACTACAATACATTTGTGATTGTCTTTTAACTGCAATTTTTGTGAGAGACGTGGTTATTTTCATCAATTTGATCTATATCAGAAGTCAGGATTTTCGCTCCAAACGTTATGGAAACAATGGAGCTTGGTTTATAGTCGTAAACTCATAGTTTGTATGAGTCAGTGACATCGCGTTTGTAGCACATGACATCCTCATACTCCAAATATGTTGGTAAAACATTTTTACCACGCTCTGGATAGAGTGCTCTCCCTCCTTTCAGCCTAACTGACCTTGGCCTTCGCTGCTTATGGACACTCTCACGTCATGGGAAGGATGAGGAGAGGTAGAAGAGGGTAGCGCAGTAGAAGCGAGAGATTAAGGTTATTATCATATAGTGACATGAGGGGGATAGGGATTTCACACACACACTGGCAAAGAGTTTTTTCTACATGGTAGGAACGTGCGAAGCTCTTCGTGGGAAAGGGGGGAAGGGGGAAGTGCCTTTTGTATCTCTGGCTTCCCTGCATCAGGCACAACCTGTGCCTGTGGTCCAACGGAAATTGTGTACAAGCCGTCCCCTTTTTTTTTTTTTATTTTTGTTTTTTTTTCTTTTTTTGGTATAATGCAGGAGAGGACGACGGGAAGACTAGTATCGAAAGGACGCCTGGAACGGAAGCGCGCACAGAAGGGAAGAGGCTCAGAGGATCCCCCCCCAAACGACCAAACGAAATGAGAACCGAGGATCACCAGTGGGAGGACAGATCTAGAATTACGTTTGTAAGTGAGTGCGCAGGAGGTGCGGTGCGACGGGAAAAGACACAAAGAATATTAAGAATGGAACCCCGGAGAATACACTAGTGTTTATAATGAAGCAATAGAAAAGAAGGACTTATCGAAAGAAATAACAAAGGACGAGGGGTAGGAGATCATGACAGAACAGAAGGGAAACAGAGTTCCCGCAAGGTGGAACCAGGTAGCACCCACAGTATACTGCTCACCCAGACACTTCGCACACCCCATATACACCCCCACACGCCCCCAGTAACATACCGCCCCCAATCCCCCCCCATACATAATTTATCTATTACCGCGAACCCACGTGGTTGTGACACCGAACAACCGGACTTTTGAGCGAAACTTTTCTTTTAGATGCCGACGACGTACTGAGTGAAACTATTTACCCGAATAAAGTAGCACGAAAGGCAACAGCCGGTGAGAATAAGTATTTCTTCTGGCGAAGTAAAATTGTTGCAGGTAGGCACTGGATAAGAGGACAAAGAGAGGATAGAAGAAATTCGGGGTGGGCCCACCACATCGTTTCATTGGGTACCCCCACCCCGCGCGACCATCAGAGGACCAGTTTTGCGGCCCCCCCCCCCAGTGCCACCAGCCAGCCACCCAACTTTTGCGCATCACCCCCCCCAGCCAGGGACCCCGCCCACCTCAGCCCCAAGTCTCCTCCCCAGCGAATCAATGTTCTAAACTTAGAAGTCATGTGATCCTGGGCACACCCCGACCCTTTCCTCCCCCCCTGTGTTGTATGCCCCCCCACCCCAGATTGACCCCCCCAGCTCCACACACCCCTCCAACCCCCCGCATTTTCCCATCCCCCCCCCCCCCCCCCGCCACTCCTTGTAAGGACCCCCACCCCCTCCCCCCCAACCCCCCAGACACCTCCCCTTGCCCTCACTACAGGCCCATCACCCCTGTACATTGCCATCGCGCGACCCCCCCCCACCCCCCCCCCCCCCCCCAGAGACGCTGACGCCCATAGGAGGGTGGGCTATGCCATGCCGTTGATGCCCCCCTCCCAAAACTATGCAGCCAGTGCAACGGAATTGAAGACTCATGAAACCACCCACACCACGGCCTAGTTTTTTAATTATGTGATGGGTGTATGGCAGGCGATAACCAAGTTCTGCGATAGAGCAAACTGCAAAAGCAAGTTAGCCCACAGTCAGGGTCGCAGGTATATGTGTGTGTATACCTTCCCCCGCTCCTAGGGGGGATACACAAACCAAAATAATTAGTGCAAAAACTAAGACTCACATCAACCAAAAAACAACACCAACACCCATAAATGAGCCAACATATACCCACACGGGGCACCGTTGTGAAGTCACCGCGCCAAAACAAAGTAGGATCTGTCTATCTCCCCTCGTAATCTGTCAATACACCCGATGATAGAATGTCGCGTAACATACTACTACGATGACCACCGGCAATCCATTTTGTTTTCACACACAAGAATAACAAACCACCTCCACAAAAGCCACCCCCCAAAACTCAGACAAGTGACGTTTCAACCCAAAGGTCAAACCTAACAACATGAGATAGGGTCCACCTCCACCACCTAACAACCAATGGCTCAAACCCAGTACCCCTCCCAGATCCATTACCCCCACATACCCTCAGATAGACGATGAGTTTGCACCAGAGTCTGCAGAATAGAACACCTTGGGCACCTCCACGTTTACCATTATTGGCATGACAACTACATTGAGCATCGATCCGCCTCCAGGATGTCCCAGCCGCTCATGCCTCTGGAAGACGAGACATTTAGACACCCTCGCAAGAGCGACCGTCACAAAACGGTGTCCCCAGCTACACTGGAGGCAGATAGCGCAGTAGAAAGTACTTACGCCTCTCCCATCGGTCTGCATCATGCTTCTCTCCCACACTAACTACTACTCGTCCTTTGCATCGGCCCGCCTCAACAACTCTGCCCTGCAACCGGTCTCTCCCACAGACTTTCAAACCCTACAGCAGTAAACCCGAGGAACGACAAGTTTATAAGTAACACCCTAAAGGTAAAATCCCCGTTACACCCCATGACCACAATTGGGACATATGTGTTAGTCAAACCCATAAATATCAAAACAACGCTACGGCACATATACCACACCATACCCCTGGCCATAAGTTATAGTCCCAACAGTACCCATGAAGGCCCATATGGATGCTTATAAATTCCCACCATCCCAATGCACCCCCTACCCCCCCCCCCCCTTTTGACCCCAAACATGACCATCAAAACCCCCCCTTTGACCCCATTCCAGTATTCCCCACATTTGATGCCCCCCCCTAGGGCGAAGCCGACCCCCCCCCCCCCCACCACATCTACACCCCCCCCTACCCCCCCTTTTCCACTATCCACTTTAGTAGACACCCCCCACTGCCCCCCGTCCCTGTCCTTTTCACCAGTTCGGTCATCCACATCCCCGTCACGGTTCCATTCAACCATCGAGAGTCCGGGTATCCCCCCACTCCGTCCTATAACCCACCACCCCAGACGTCCTCTATCTCTCCTGAGTCGTCTGCAGACAAGGAAACGTAAGACCAGGAGTACTCAACACAGATCACCGAAAAACTTCTTTAAACGGAAGTTCACATCCCTGTAATCTTTTACACAATCTCTTCCTCTTCACGATACAACGGATAGGAAGCTGCAGCAATATAATTCGAAGACCACTAACAAGTCGGTCGAGTTAAAAGACCACAAAGCAAAATGTGACAAAGGTGAGGATTCCATAGACGAGTTCTGATATTCCCGCACCCCCCCATGACAACATCCGCCCCTTCCTCACTATACCCCCTCCTCACCAGTGATCTTTTTAATCGCTGATAACATCTATCACCTTCCCTCAGAGCCCCCGTTCTATCGCTTTACCTTGCTGAGTTACACCCACACACATTCCAGTTATTAGTTATATCAGCTTTCTCTATTCAGCCTCACCATGATCTCCATCGCTTTCTCTAGATGGCTCAACCAGTGATCGATAGTCATGTATACAGATGTTATAATCTGTTCTCATTCATACCCCCCCCCTCACGATTCCTTTTCACCACTGATATTTCTCTCTTTCAAACCACTACTCTCTATTATTTCTCCACTTGGGTGTATCCCCCCCCCGACATTCTCCCTAGTCACACCAACGTCCTCTCACATATCCCTAAATTCCCCCCATTCAATCTCTCTCAACTTATCACCAGCATACCTGGGGGTGTGTCATGAGGAGCTATGTTCCACCGACATCATGGTCCCTGCTATTTGGGTCAATAGCAATCGACTCTGCACGAGCGATGTTTATGGCGCACTCCCCACGTGTTCATGTTTAAAATTCTTCGTATCTTCTGACATGTATCTCAGCAAAACCTTGTGCATGTCTGTTACACCAGGAGGCATGACGCTTTCTGGAAACTATGAGGCTGTTTCACTCGCATCCTCAATTTATTCACGTCTGCTAACGGAGGTTATTGACAGTACAGGCGAGAATCTGTCTTATCTCTCCTGAGGTCCTCTTCAATCCGTGTTGACATCTGTCGGCCTGCTTTTTTTTTTTTATTTTTTGCATTGACAAAAACGTCCTACGATACAAGAATAAGCACGTGAAGCTCTCAAGGCTGAAAGACATTTTTTAAACATCCGTCAGGATTGCTACATCTAAAGCAGAGAGCTTCCGACACAAACACTATGTAGTTTAATTGTGAGCACCCTGAGCCATATTAGTAGTTGAAATCACAACTTGTACAGACAGACGTTCCTGTCACATATCCTAGAAGCATAGTAACAGACCAGAACTATGCGGGACTTGAATCTGCAAAGACATCAACAACATTAATGGATCAAAGCAAAATAACGTTAGGTCCTTTTTTTATTCTAAACAACATCTGGAAGTCCTCGCATCAGTACAAGCACAAGCACAAAATTAGGATTATATCAGAGCTGTTGCTTTCTGTGGCTTCTCTATGGCGCGGAGGAGCTGGAGAGATTTTACAGAGCAATGGAAATGTCGAAAATTGTCCCTCGTTTTTCCCACAACATGGCCTAAGGAAAATCGCCTCCGAATCTTTTGGCCGAATACCATCACCAACCAAGAATTCTGCTTACTCGGAGCAAGCAAGAGGACATGCACACCATCATAGCTGGCAGACGCTGGAGCTGGGTTGGCCATGTCCTCAGAAGAGACCCCGATGCCATCACAAGAACAGCTATGCTATGGACCCCTGAAGGAAAACGAAAAAGAGGCCGACAAAAAACAACTTGGCGGAGGACTGTGGAGGCTGAGATGCAAAGAATGAACCAGAGTTGGGGCACTGTACGAAGGATGGCCGCCGACCGAGCAAAGTGGAATCAATTTGTTGTTGCACTACAAGACGCCACCAGGCGTAATGGCCACTGACTGCTTTGACGGTCGGCGGCTAAGGATCAAAGAAGAAGAAGAAGACAGAGATCGATGCTTCATTAATGACGTTGTCAGATAAAATTGCCCCAAGATAAGAAGCCATTGAAATTTTAATGACAGCGATGTACAAGGCAGCAAGTAAGCAGTTCTACAAGACAGCGACTTTCTTGCCCTTGATCGATCTCTCGTCTGTGTTAATTAAATGGAAATTCCCTGTATGCTTAAACAATGTTAATGTCTTGTAGTAGCTATGAACATATCATACAGGGGTACGGGGGTTTTATATGGTACAGTACTTGGTGATTACGTGTACAAACTGTCCTCGACGACCGCGCTGTAAGTCGATTATGGGCGTAAGTCCAAAATCACAATATATACTGAAGCACATTAAAAACGCACCACTATTATATATACTGATGCCGAGAAGCTGGAAAAAAAAGTGTGGGAATGGATTTTCCCCGTGTTTGTCATGAGGTAGAGAGCGAATGGCTGCTGGAATGGAAAGTGCATGATTCAACCCACGGGTTTGTGTACAGACTACATGAAAACAATGAAAATTACACGTGCAACACGATTCCCAACAGCTATGACCCTGAAAATGTGTACGCATTGTAGCAGTATACTCGGTATAAAGAAGCCGTTGAGACAAAACACCCAGTACATGTGCTTGAAATGCCACGACTATCTGAAAACGACCGCCAACGAGCCATTGGTATGTTGGAGACCGGAATGAGCTCGCGGGCCATTGCCAGAAGGATGAATTGCCACCACAGCACTATTGTACGTCTCAATGAACGTTACGGAACCACTGGCAGTGCCCGGGATAGACTTCGGAGTGGCCAACCACTAGTTACTACCCCTGCGAAAGATCGTCATATTGTGCTGAGTCACCTAAGGAATCGTTCTCTCCCGGCAAGTCAAACAGCAAGAGCAATAGTGGGTAGACGTGGGCAAGTCTCTCGAATGACAGTCATACGACGACTCAGAGATACAGGCCTTACTGCAAGATGACCTTATGTTGGGGCAAACTTGACTCACAGACATCGTCAGCAGCGCCTGCAATGAGCAGAGCAACATGTCAGATGGACTAGACTGCAGTGGAATGCTGTCCTATTCACAGACGAGAGCAGATTCAACATATCCTTTGCTGATGGACTTATGCGGATTTGGCGACGGTGTGGAGAGCGCTTTGCAGATTGCTGTGTTCGTCAGCACAACCGATTTGGAGGTGGCAGTATTCACATTTGGGGAGGATTCAGTTTTCACCATCGCTTGCCTCTTCACGTCTTCCGTGGAAATGTTAATGCTGTGACATATCGAGATGAGGTTCTGGATGCATTGGTTGCTCCTGCGTTCACAAATTATCCAGACTTGCAGCTTCTCCAGGAGGATAACGCACGTGCGCACACCGCATACATTTCGCAGCAATATCTACAGCAGCAGAACATTGTGACGATTGATTGGCCTGCCCTATCACCAGACATGTCCCCTATAGAACATCTGTGGGACGAGCTTGGACGCAGAGTCTACAGGCAAGGTTCTTCAGCTAATCTGCAACAGCTCGAAGCTGCTCTTACACGTGAATGGGACTTGATTCCCCGGAATTTCCTTCAGAGACTTGTGCGTTCCATGCGGAGCCGCTGCCAAGCTTGTTTGCAAGCACACGGTGGACATACCAGATGCTGAGGATAGTGTGAATGAATTTTTTTATTGGTTGCATTTTTGGTTTTCTCCCTTGCCTGCACAGAATGCAATGAATTTCATAACAATCAAATGTACAAATTAATGACCAGCATGGATTCATAGGAAAATGAATAAAGATTCCAAATATGTAAACTTGTAAACACTTATATTTACATTTCACACTCTGTTCCTGAATTATACAGGTGGTGCGTTTTTAATGTGCTTCAGTATACTATATAAGCCGAATATTTTAATTGCTAATATGCCTGAATGCTAAAATACATAGAACTGTTTTGTTCTGTTTTTAAACTAACTTTACTCATTGCTTATAGCGAAATAATATAATGTACAGATACAATTACTGAACTGTACCGCACTGTACTGTAATAAATACAAGTACTAACTTACTTAGTCGTTCCTCTTCTACCCTGGGGTGTAAAAGTTTTCCAGAGAGAGCGCCATACTATCCTATGTTGTTATTGATCCAGCGGCTTTTTTGTTTCTAAATTAAAATTTTGCCTCGTTTTAGCGAGGCGCGTCCCGTTCAACCTAGTCGGTTATATTAGGGCGCATGTCCAAATGTAAAAAACTTTAGGTCTAATGACGTTATTAAATAGCTTGGGCTCTTACCCTGATGTTTTTACTGATGCCAAGATATTTTTATGATTCTACATTTTCCTCGTCCAGTTTCGTTATCATTTGCTGTGTTTATTCTCATGATCTTTGTCTATTCACATTGTATTTTCAGACCCACTTGATGTGACCTTTCAGCAAGTATTATCTTATCATTTTGTCTTGCATCTGATTACGATTATGGGACAGAAGAGCCAGGTCGTTGGTTAGATCTAGATTCCGTTGTCATGCTGTTTTGTCTGAGGCCACTAAATTGAATTTCTCCTAGCTGATTTAGTTGTTTCAAACTCAGTGAGAGAGAGAGAGAGAGAGAGAGAGAGAGAGAGAGAGAGAGGGGGGGAATGGGAGGCAGAGAGTATAAGAGAGAATAAGATAGTGTCGTGAGAATATGTGTGTGTGAGAGAGAGTGAATGAGCGATAGAGTGTATGCTTGAGAGACTGAAAAAGGGTGATGAGAATTATAAGAAAGAGTGAGAGAGTATATATGGGAGACAGTGTGTGAGAATGAAAGAGAGTGAAAAGAGAGGGTAAGGTCGTATGAGAGCAGGTGTTTGTATGAGGAAGTGTAAGAGAGTGTGAGAGACTGAGTGAGAAACTATGAGATAAAGAGGCTTAGAGAGAAACTTATAGAGATTAAGTGAGAGAGACAGTGAGATATTGAGGGACATAGAATATGTGAGGGAAATTTAAGTGAGAAAGGTTTTGAGAGAGAATGAGGGGAAAAAAACAGAGTGAGTATGCGAAAGAGTGAGTGTGAGTCAGAGAAAGCGAATGAGAAAGATTGTAGTGTAACAGAGAATGAGATGGATGTGTGTCGTGGAATATTCTAATCCACATATATAAATTATCAAGTAAATATGAAGCCTAACAAATAAAATTAATAAAGAGAAGAGCAATGGTAAAATAACAGTGCTGTCACAAAGAATGTACTAGAAATCCCCCTTGTTTTCTGCTACGTCTGCAAATTGTAACGCTTTCACGTTGATAGTAAAAGCCTACTATATTATTACCCGCGTTCTTCAATGAAACGTGTGCTGCATTTCTAAGAAAAACATTGAGAGGCCCTGCGTAATGACCTAAATTAATCCTAACATTAATTATATTACGTTACCAAAACGAACGAACAGATGGACAAAAGGATAAAGAGAGGGGAGGGCTGAAAATCAGGAACGCATGCAACACGCGTCGCGCGATACACAAATGCCGCCATCACGCGTGTAAGTCTACATGCACTAATTTTTTTTTCAGACGGACAGTGATAAAATACACTACCCTTTCCCAGAGTTAGGTTTATAAATCATAAAAAACTCTTATTAGGAAAGACAACATTAGATGGGTTTACGGTTGAAAACATAACAGTACCCAGACAGCACATCTTCGAAACAGGAGGTAGAAAATACATATTTTGAACGCAGCCACGTAGCTCCTTTAAATTTGTATTTTTGGGTTCCTTAGGGCTTGCTGACAAATAATATGTAAAACGTTACGCAAATAGTCCAGGAATTAATAAATTATACCCAAAATAAAATAGTGAGGATGCCTGACAGCATGGATCATTTCTGCTCATAAAATTTTTTTTATAACGTGTTTGAAAAAACCTTACGTTACATAAATAGCCTACCATGTAAACTCCAAATTGATTGGAGCGCAACAAATGAAAGCCTAACCACGATTGGTCGGACTATAAATACTATCTTTCGTTGTTAGGGGAAACGGGAAAAGGTAACATTTTTTCAAACACTTGTCGAAACGTGGCTCATTGGCCAGTCTCGCTGATATACACACTTGGGAGCGTTAGTTCGAAACCACTTGTTTAAATAAGCTTGATAAAGCATCAGTGCGTTGAAGCCAGCTCACAATTTTGCTAAAATAAAAGCCTGGAACATAAGCAGATGGAAATTTGTGCCAGTTTGTGCCAGAATTCATTGCTAATCAACGTATCTGTGTTTATTTCCATGAAATTGTGGTAAGCTTGAACCATTCAGTATCTTTTAATGAAAATTGAATGTAAATTGTTGATTTATGCCTGTATATATATGTGTAGTTCAGTGGCAAACGTGAGATAAAGCCTATAATGCTCCAGCCTGAACAGAGGGTGTCGGAGAGAAGTAAAACGGCATGGAATGGCCAAACAGTACACTGACACCTGGATGATTGACTAGAAAGAAATAATGCTGGAAGTGCAGAGGCGTAGTAACCATTAAGGAGGTTAATGCTGGTATAAAGTATTTCAGATGAAGCTGACAGTTGGCCTAACGCTCTGAACTCAATGTTTGTGATGTGTTGGGATCAGTGTAAAAGAGAGTATAAGTTAGTTATGAAGTAGAAGGTACATCCTTCTTGATTTCAGGGACCGTGGTCTTGATGGTATTGAGCAGCACCTGGTCAGAGCTTTGCTGAATCCAGAGTCGGACAGCATACTCCTTGGTCTTTTTAGCTATCAGTGAGGTGTCTCCAGAGCCCAGAGGAGAATTCGAGCAGAGGAGTCCTTTCCTGCCGCCATCACGCCAGATAAGCTAACTTGGCCAGCTGAGCTCAACATTATGTCCCCTCATCTTGAAATGACTTTTGTAAAATTAACATTAAGAGGGGAATTTAATTGTCTTAATATCAGGAACTGAGAACATCTCCAATACTAGTCCCAAAAGACAAACTATTGAAGTCATGATGACAAATACCAACAGAGCTTGAACAAAACAAAACCAGTATTACCTCATTTTACTACTACACAACTGACACACATAGAACATTTGTAATAATATATGTCACTACAATATTCATATTAAATAAATTCTGTACATAACTTGTAATTTAAATTGATTGTGATTCCTGGTTCCCTTGTAGTTGAATCAGGACACATATTCATTCATGCCAGTAATGAATACATATTGTTATTTGAAAAGTTACGAGTGACTTCTTTAAGATATTCTCATAGTGTTATATGTATGTGAGTGTCACAGTGTTGTCAAGAGTAGTGGATTAAATTAAATTGTTTATCTGTCTGTTGTTGTGACTTACACTTCATCATACACATACCCTAGACACATAACGTAGTCATCACACTATTCCAGAATAATTCTGACTGAGATATATAGATATGTGGTAGCAAGTAAGGTTATATATATAATACACTACTCTTATTAGATATATATATACCTTCACAGCTGATCTCAGTCAGTACACTAAGTCCCCTATAAATATTTATAACATCCCACTTCACCACATATATTGGGGTCTCGCTCTTGGGATTTTGAATCTTTCCCTATTAAAAAATATTGGGGGTAATTCACTTCAGGGAATATAAGAATTAAAAGGTATCCTTGGGTGGAATTAAATAAGGTTGAGCTCACGGTGCCTGTGTTGTCCATTAGAGATTGAATTGTTGGTTAGACATTGTATAAATTTACATGATAGACAATGGCGGACCTGGCCAAATTTCGATCTGCTGCGGTTCAGACTGCAAAAGAGTTAGGATTAGATGGGCAAGTTATGGTTGCCTATGTCACGACGGAATGTGACAAATTTATTGAACGCGAAGAAAGAAGGTTTGAAGCCGAAAGAAAGTTAGAGGCTGAAAGGGAAATTAAGAAGTTACAGTTTGAAGCTGAGGCTGAGACTAAGAGGTTGCAGATTGAGGCTGAGGCTAAGAAAAGGGAGCAGAAAGACTAAAAGATTGCTGCAGAGGGAAGAGCTGAGCTGCAGAAAGAGAAGAGAAGAAATTAGCTGCAGAAAGAGAAGAGAAGAAATTAGCTGCAGAAAGAGAAGAGAAGAAATTAGCTGCAGAAAGAGAAGAGAAGAAATTAGCTGCAGAAAGAGAAGAGAAGAAATTAGCTGCAGAAAGGGAAGAGAGGAAATTAGCTGCAGAAAGGGAAGCAGAAGATAAAAGATTCCAAAGGGAACATGAGTTACGACTAAGGGAGTTTGAGTTTCAAGGCCATGCTCCTGAAAATGGTGCCAGTCCCTTTGCCTCTGATGCTACGGTTACTCAAGGAGCCTCAACCTCAGCTATGAATTTTCATTTAGATCATTTTGTTGAGAAAGACGATGATATTGAGAGCTACCTAAATAGGTATGAACTATTAGCTACCACGTATGGGTTAGAGAGAGAAAGGTGGAGCTTAAAGTTATCTCAGGGACTTCGTGGGGGCAGCTTATGAAGTTTTTGCAAAAATGAGCAGAGGTGATCAGGAAAATTATGACATGCTAAAGCAGGCTCTTTTGTTAAGGTATGAAAAGAATGCAGATTCTATAGAAAAAAATTTAGGAATGCTAAACTACTGTCAGGTGAAACCTATCACCAGTTCTCTGCACGAATAGAGACATACTTGGAGAAATGGACTTCTCTGGGGAAAACCCAAGATCTTAAGGAAATGGTCTTATAGAGCAACTAAGAGAGTCCATGGCTCCAGACCTGAGAAAGTTTCTCATGGAACAAGGTGCAGAGAGGCTGGGTGAGTTGCTAAATGTTGCTGAAAGGTATCAAGCAGCTCAAGCAGAGGTAACAGGTAATAAAAAGAAACAGGTGGATAACTTTAGGGCACCACAGAACTTTAATAAATTTGATCCTAAGGATCAAAATAAAGGTAAGCACCAATTTGATAGGCCACGGTATGAAAATAAAAAATAAATTCCCACAATTCGATGAAAGGAAATATGATGAAAGAAAATCTTTCAACCAAGGAAAAAGGTGGTGTAAGAATTGTCAGATGGACAATCATGACACTGACCGTTGCAGAGGAAACCTGTGTATATGGCAACCCTTCAGGTCAGGTCGACCTCAAGACAGGAGGAGGATATTATGTTAGATACCACTCCAGAAGAGATGAGGAAGGCACAGGCTGGGGATAAAACACTCAAGCCTTGTTTCAGAAAATTGTCAACTTGTCATACAACTCCAGGCAAGGGAGATTTTTACATGAAAAAAACAAGTTGATGTATAGGAAGACTGGAGCTAGATCCAATGGTCACGGACAGCTGGTTCTTCCTAAAAGAGATATAGGACAGAAGTGTTAATAAGGGAGCGATTCCCTACATGTGAAACCAGATGGGGACCATGAGAAGAATAGGTACCATCATTCAAAAGGTGGCTCACAATTATTATTGGCCCAAAGCAAGATGGGACATTGAGAATTTTGTAGAAAGGTGTAGCATAGCACATGAGGGAACACCCACAAGTGGGGAAATGGATCAGGACCTGGACACGAGAGAGTTGCCGGGCAAAATTAGGCCTCTCACCCGAAAAAGAGAAGGAACAGCTACATTTGATAAAGTGGACAAATGGAATGTGGGAGAGCAGTACCCTGTCATCGATTGATTCTAAACATGTGGCAGAGGCATTGCTCACAATTTTCACAAGGTTAGGCTTTCCCAATCAAACCCCAGGATAAGCTGATAATCCCTCAATCGGACTTAAACAAACTGAAGAAGATGTAGAGAGGAAATCTCTCCAGGCAAAACACTTTTTGTAGTGGGGATCAGCCCCAAAAGAAAAAAGTGGGATTTAGCGGTCGTTTTGTGATCCTGAGAAATTTGGCACACGAAAAACCAGATACATGGGACCTATAAAGCTTTGCGAGTGGGGAGACCCCATAGTTCAACCGGTATGGCCCCGGCAACATTATTGTTTGGAAGGCCAATAAAAGGTCCATATGTAGCTTTGTTAAGAACGTGGACTGATGAAAAGGCAGAGGAAAACATTACATCTTCATACCAATATGTGAATGAGCTGACCACTCGGTTAAAAACTGGCTGGAAACTTGCCAATGAAAATTTGAAACAAGCCAGGAAGAAACATGCTGCCTATTATAACAGGAAGGCGAAAGACAGAAATTTGGCTGTGAGAGAGAAAGTACTGCTTCTTTTGCCCGGGAGTCAGAATAAGTTACAAATTGGATGGCAGGGTCCATATACAGTTTTAGAGAAGGTGTCTAGAACAAATTATAAGATAGATAAGAAGGGGAAAGAAAAAATCTATCATGTGAATCTCCTGAAGAAATATTTGGAAAGAGAACATCAGGAAGAGACACACTTGTTGACCTTGTCCATCGCCATGGAGATGAAAAAGGAACCACTTTCATCATTTGAGTATCCATTACACCCCTGTGAGACAGCAGCACAGGTGAAAATCAGTACACATTTAACAAAAACTCAGAAAAGAGAGAGTGCAACAGGTTCTAGATACTCATACAGAGGTGTTAACAGACCGACCAGGGCATACAAACTTATTGGAATATGATATGAAACTGATAGACCCCACACCTGTCTGTATGAAACCATATTCGCTTCCTTTTGCTAAGGAGAAAGCTTTGAAGGAAGAGATAGACTATTTGTTGAAGGAAGGAATTATTTCACACAGTGAATCTTCGTATAGTTCCAGTGTTGTACTCTTAAGGAAGCCCTCTGGAGAACATAGACTCTGTATAGATTACAGGAGACTGAATGCTATTACAGAAGGACAGGTGGATCCATTGCCGGATACAAATCAGCTGTTTGCCAGACTAAATAAAGCTAAATATTTCTCAAAAGTGGATCTGAGTAAAGGATACTATCAGATTCCAGTAAAGCCTGAGGTTAGACCATACCTAGCTTTTAGTACCTCAGAAGGACACTATGAGTTTAATAGATTGCCATTTGGATTGAAGAATGCGCCTAGTGTCTTCTCTAGAATGATGAGAAAATTATTGGATCCTCTGAATAATCCCTGTATAACAAATTTTATGGATGATATCCTTATAGCAACAGAAACATTTGAGGAACACATTGACTCTCTGAACATGCTGTTTGATCGACTTAGGGAGGCAAATTTAACAGCCCGACCAACCAAATGTTGCGTTGGATGTAAAGAATTGGAATTTTTGGGACACACAGTTTTATCAGGGAAACATGACCCCTGACCCAAAGAATTTAGAGAAACTACAGAAAGCCCCGAGACCACAAACCAAGAAGGACGTGAGATCCTTTGTCTCATTATGTGGTTTCTACCAGAAGTATATCAAAAACTTTAATTCCATATGTGCACCTTTAACTGAATTGACACGTAAAGGACATCCAGATCGCATTACATGGACACCACAATGTGAAATGACTTACCAAGAATTGAAGGAAAAGCTCACAAGTAAACCCATTTTGAAATTACCTAACTTAAGTCAAGAATTCATAGTAAGGACGGATGCAAGTAATATTGGGCTAGGTGCAACTTTACTACAGAAATCAGATGCATTGGATGGGGAATTAAGCCCAGTGGCATATGCTAGCAGAAAGTTGAATAAAGCTGAAATCAACTACTCAACTAGCGAAAAAGAATGTCTTGCAGTAATATGGGCAATAAAGAAATTCAATATTTATCTATATGGGAAGGCATTTAAGTTTGCAAACAGATCACAAACCTTTATCGTTTTTAGCACAGGCTAAGCATGAGAACTCTAGGTTACTCCGATGGTCTTTGCTTCTGGCTCCATATAATTTTAGCATTGAATATATATCTGGAAAAACCAATCGGGGAGCGGATTTTTTAAGCCGCCATCCGTGTGATGAGAATCACCGTAAACCCCAGAAATAATAATAAATTTCTCTATGTGTATATAGAATAAAGGACTGACATATAATGTCTGTTTTAAGAGGGGAGGTGTGATGAAATATTCTAATCCACATATATAAATTATTAGGTAAATATGAAGCCTAACAAATAAAATTAATAAAGAGCAGAGCAATGGTAAAATAACAGTGCTGTCACAAAGAATGTACTCGAAATCCCCCTTGTTTTCTGCTTCGTCTGCAAATTGTAACGCTTTCACGTTGATATAAAAGCTTACTGTATTATTACCCGCCTTCTTCAATGAAACGTGTGCTGCATTTCTAAGAAACACATTGAGACGTACTGCGTAATGACCTAAATTAATCCTAACATTAATTATATTACGTTACCAAAACGAACGAACAGATGGACAAAAGGATAAAGAGAGAGGGGAGGGCTGAAAATCAGGAACGCATGCAACACGCGTCGCGCGATACACAAATGCTGCCATCACGCGTGTAAGTCTACATGCACTAATTTTTTTTTTCAGACGGACAGTGATAAAATACACTACCCTTTCCCAGAGTTAGGTTTATAAATCATAAAAAACTCTTATTAGGAAAGACAACATTAGATGGGTTTACGGTTGAAAACATAACAGTACCCAGACAGCACATCTTCGAAACAGGAGGTAGAAAATACATATTTTGAACGCAGCCACGTAGCTCCTTTAAATTTGTATTTTTGGGTTCCTTAGGGCTTGCTGACAAATAATATGTAAAACGTTACGCAAATAGTCCAGGAATTAATAAATTATACCCAAAATAAAAAATAGTGGGGATGCCTGACAGCATGGAAATCATTTCTGCTCATAAAATTTTTTTTTATAACGTGTTTGAAAAAAACCTTACGTTACATAAATAGCCTACCATGTAAACTCCAAATTGATTGGAGCGCAACAAATGAAAGCCTAACCACGATTGGTCGGGCTATAAATACTATCTTTCGTTGTTAGGGGAAACGGGAAAAGGTAACATTTTTTTCAAACACTTGTCGAAACGTGGCTCATTGGCCAGTCTCGCTGATATACACACTTGGGAGCGTTAGTTCGAGACCACTTGTTTAAATAAGCTTGATAAAGCAACAGTGCGTTGAAGCCAGCTCATATTTTTTGCTAAATAAAAGCCTGGAACATAAGCAGATGGGAATTTGTGCCAGTATTTGTGCCAGAATTCATTGCTAATCAACGTATCTGTGTTTATTTCCATGAAATTGTGGTAAGCTTGAACCATTCAGTATCTTTTAATGAAAATTGAATGTGAATTGTTGATTTATGCCTGTATATATATGTGTAGTTCAGTGGCAAACGTGAGATAAAGCCTATAATGCTCCAGCCTGAACAGAGGGTGTCGGAGGGAAGTAAAACGGCATGGAATGGCCAAATAGTACACTGACACCTAGATGATTGACTAGAAAGAAATAATGCTGGAATTGCAGAGGCGTAGTAACCATTAAGGAGGTTAATGCTGGTATAAAGTACTTCAGAATGAAGCTGACAGTTGGCCTAACGCTCTGAACTCAATGTTTGTGCTGTATTGTGATCAGTGTAAAAGAGAGTATAAGTTAGTTATGAAGTAGAAGGTACATCCTTCTTGATTTCAGGGACAGTGGTCTTGATGGTACTGAGCAGCACCTGGTCAGAGCTTTGCTGAATCCTGAGTCGGACAGCATACTCCTTGGTCTTTTTAGCTATCAGTGAGGTGTCTCCAGAGCCCAGAGGAGAATTCGAGCAGAGGAGTCCTTTCCTGCCGCCATCACGCCAGATAAGCTAACTTGGCCAGCTGAGCTCAACATTATGTCCCCTCATCTTGAACTGACTTTGTAAAATTAACATTAAGAGGGGAATTTAATTGTCTTAATATCAGGAACTGAGAACATCTCCAATACTAGTCCCTAAAGACAAACTATTGAAGTCATGATGACAAATACCAACAGAGCTTGAACAAAACAAAACCAGTATTACCTCATATTACCACTACACAACTGACACACATAGGATATTTTTAATAATATATGTCACTACAATATTCATATTGATAAATTCTGTACATAACTTGTAATTTAAATTGATTGTGATTCCTGGTTCCCTTGTAGTTGAATCAGGACACATATTCATTCATGCCAGTAATGAATACATATTGTTATTTGAAAAGTTACGAGTGACTTCTTTAAGATATTCTCATAGAGTGTTATATGTATGTGAGTGTCACAGTGTTGTTAAGAGTAGTGGATTAAATTAAATTGTTTATCTGTCTGTTGTTGTGACTTACACTTCATCATACACATACCCTAGACACATAACGTAGTCATCACACTATTCCAGAATAATTCTGACTGAGATATATATAGATATGTGGTAGCAAGTAAGGTTATATATATAATACACTACTCTTATTAGATATATATACCTTCACAGCTGATCTCAGTCAGTACACTAAGTCCCCTATAAATATTTGTAACATCCCACTTCACCACAATGTGATAAAGTGGGGGAGTGTTTGAGATAGACTGAGATAAACAATGCATCTCAGCGTGTTATGAATGAGAATGTGATAGAAGAAGAAATCGAGAGTGTGCCAGAAAGTGAGAGATACCGTAGTTTGTGTAGAGGAGAATAAGATTGTGTGAAGGAGAGATAGCATGGATGCGAAATTAGTTGGTATCGCAGCTAGTATGTTAGAAAGTGCGAGAAAGATTGTAAAAGAGAGAGCTAGAGAGTTTGTGACAGAAAGAGTATGGGGGAGATTTTATAACCGATAGACGACTCAAGCCATTAGAAATGTCTGTCTCAATAGCAACAACAATCTATAAGAACAAATATACCTTGTTTTAGAAATACCACAAATAGTAAGAGACCGAGTGAATAAGAAGAGAATTCATGCATGGAATGCATGAATTCTTGAAAACAACTTTACAGTTACAAGAATAAATAAAGGAAAAAAAAATAGATTCTAACGACCACTTTTATTCCTGTTACGAAATGCGCTTTAAAAAAAACACTTACTTACTTAGTAATCCCTCTTCTACCGTAGAGGTGTAGAGGCTTGAAGGAGGGGTCGCAATACTATCATATCGGCTGTCTTCCTTCTGTCCTGGTTCCAATCCACTCTTCGGTCCTTCCGAGATTTTCTAATGTTGTCCTCTTAGCGGACCCATGGTCGTCCTCGAGGTATGGATCCCTGGCTCTTAGTTTCCCATACTTGTGGTAGGCGATCTTCTTCCATTATGTAGACATGGCCAGACCATCGTAGTTGGGATTGTTTTACTTGAGTCTGCAGAGGCTGAGTTTCGAAGCCTTGCCGTATCGTCTATTTGCGGACCATATCTCTTCTTGTTAATTCAGCCACATTCCTCAGACACCTCATTTCTGAGGTTGGGAGTAAATAAAATAAAAAAACATACTCACCCAAAATAAACGTTCCATACATTCTACAACATACAATAAGTGTAGATGGCCATTAATAAATAATTTGTCATATCGTTCACATGAAAATATAAATTGGAGTGGAACACGGAGAATTAGAGCGTCAAAGTTTTGAAACGCGACAAATATCAAATACGATTCTGATTTTAAAGAAAAGTGGTTGAAAACAACTCGCGTGTTCGCTTTTTAATCTAAGGGACATAATCATGATAAAAGTGCTATGATTTTGTTCCGTTTTCAGGTAGGAGTTTCTTTCCTTGCAATCACGAAATTTCTATCGGCTCATTGCCAAGGCAATTAATGGGGACAGGAGAGCCAAATTATCAGCAAAATCCAGTTAAAAATTTCTGTTGGTGTGTTGTCCGATGATCATCTTAACCCAATTGCCCAAGTAAAGAAAATACGGCAGTAAAGTTTTATTTATTTATTTTTGTTTTCATATTTAATTCCCAGAAATAAACTAAAATAAAATAAAATCCAAAATTGCCAATAAACCGACGTTAAAAAAAAAACAAAATAAAGGTAGTCCCATAGTAGATACTGCCGTAGGGGAGTGCAGTGTTAAAGACTTCACCAGACTAGGTCCAGCATCGAGAGGTGGGGTGACCAGTTTCCTTCCTCGCTGCCTTTTCCTTCCATAGCTCAAAGTCCGGTACCCATTTACAGCTGGTAGACAGGAGCGTGTCGGTAGCGTGATTCGAACCCGCACCTTCGCCGCGAGAGACCTGCACTCTAACCAACTCACTCCATCAGCCGCTCTGATGTTACGAGGGGCGTTCAGAAAGTAATGCACCACATCGTTTTTCTCAGCTAATAATAAAGATAGAAGAATGAAATTTTGCACACTTTAAATATGGCATGTGCCAATTGTGTGCACCAAATTGCACCGCAACCGGCCAAATAATACGGCTGCCCTAAACCGTTGAAATGGAGCATGTTAGCAACTTGCGTTATAAGCAGCGAATTGTGATAGAATTTCTCGTTACAGAGAAGGAAACTGTGTTGTGAACATTCACAAGCGTCTATGTGATGTGTATGGAAGTTTTGCAGTCGACAGGAGTACAGTCAGTCGCTGAGTTCAGAGAATCAAAGAATCAGGAAGTGGAGATAAGGAGCTGC